>QVNZ01021489.1:0-18987 GCA_014825645.1 Pseudomyrmex dendroicus
AAAAAAAAAAAAAAAAAAAAAAAAAAAAAAAACGGGAAGATGTAGAAGACACGTGGGCGCCGCTAATCAACGACGGCGCCACTCGGGCCAGAGTAACCACCTGCAAGTCTCGAGGTGCGTCGATAAAAATGATCAGGAAAGATGCGACAAGACGAGGGGAAGACGAAGGGAAGAAACAAGATCCTGTAAACTCGGCGCGATGTAAACGACCGCGCGATCGTGCTTACAGTTACGTCAGGAACTCGTATTATCTATAGACACTCTATAAGCACGCACGTGTGCGTAAGGGGAAACCCGGTAGAAAATTATTAGGCAAGTATCTGTACGTATTAAAAACAAGACTGTAATTTCTCGAAAAAAAAACAAAACTTTTACTTGACATTGATAAAAAGTGCCATTTGCGAATGTATTAAATTTTGTAATTTTTTTTGCATTGATATGATCGCGCAATAAAAAAATCATTAAGTGTCTATCAAGAAACCGTCACAACTGGAAACAACGAAGGCCAGTAAACATTATAACAAGAAAAAAGGCAAAACGGGTCATGCGAGCGCATCAAAATGCTAATTTATTGTGCAACAAAATGCCTGCAGGATCATTAGTCCTTACAATGTACGAGGTGGCACGTCACTTAATGCTACTCGCAAGGACGCAAGTCAATTACCTTTTTTCCCTCCGTCAATTTACATCCTTACCTGTCATTTTACGTTAATATCTGTGGTTATGATGGATACAATAAATTTAATGACGCAAAAAGTATTCTTGAAATAGCATCCCGATGAGTTTTTTGCATTCGCCTAATTGCACAATTAAAACAAACACGAGCTTAAGCGCCATAAAACAAACAAAAAAAAAACGATATAATAATATACTAAGATAAAAATATAATCACACAGAGTGGTTTTTAATATTATAATATTTTTTATAAATTTTAGGATTCTTAGTGAGAAAAAGCTGATTTAAAGCGATGAGACACAGAGAAAATATGGATAAATGTGACGAAAAGTCGTCCTTGGAAAACCGCGCTCTAGAATCGCGTGGCAGTTTTAGAGTGCGTCAATATTATGCCGCATCCAAAAATAAGTGTGTGCGCGAAGCGACGCCTGAATTCCTTCAGAAATTCTACTTCCGAGCGTCACGACAAATCGGTCGTATTCTGTTGTTACAAACGCGCGCGTACAACTCTCACAATGATATATATATCTAAGCGCCAGCTGCAACATAAGCGAGGTAACGATCTTACAACCTTTCTTCTACTTTAAAAAAAGTCCATTCGTAAGTAAAATCAACGTATACATGTATACTCAGTCACATAAAGTAAGAAATAAAACGAAGAATGGCGCAAATTAAGTAATAAACTTCGATAATATATTTTCATGCGTCACTAACAAAAAAAAAAAACAAAAAAAAAGCATACATCTGTACTAAAGAAAAATTCTCTTTTATTTCTTCCATGGAAATAACGCCTTCTCGCACACATACACAGTTTATTTTTAGCTCGCTTAATGTGCATTATTATTACAGCCATATATATTTTTTTTTTTTGTAAACCGATGATTCAGGAGTGACATTTCCTCTTCGGCACCAGAGAGACGTGCGCGTGTCGCGTTGCACGCGATTTGCGTGACATTTCTGCGACAACAGAAATACGATTCGATGGCTGGCCTACGTCGCGCGGAGGCGACATTCGACGCCACCGACGGCGACCGACCGGCCCAGGTTTACATCGCACCACATCTACCTGGGATACTTGCACGTGCTCGCACGAAAGCAGTTATTTATTTAAATTTACGCACGAACCACATTTTGTTTTTCTAGATTTTGTTTTTAAATCGTTAACGTTGTCTCGCTTTGGCGCTTGAGATGTTCAATTTATCACGTAAATAAATCATTATTTTAAATAAAACGAACTTACATAAGTAAGTTTACTTTCGTTGCACTTGTAAAGATCGAATCAAATGCCAAAGATAAAAAGAAAAAATACGTATATCCTGAAATATTGTATTTATGCAAACGTATGCAACAAGAATCGAGATTACGTATTTAAAATATATATTTTTTCGAAATTAATATATGAAAATTTAAATGTCAAACGGAGCTACTGATCTTCAGATGCGTGACATAATTATGTTACCTGATATCTCTGTTCGAATATGAGTGTGTTCCAAGAAAAATCGCAGAGACAATTGCGGAGCAACGTTAAATATGTATATAATAAGAAAAAAAATTCTATATCTAAAATCGCTTCCGTTAAATTATTAGCCAATTAAACGCGTCTCTTTCCTTCTTTGCTCTACTGAGAAAATACCGCCAATTTTATATAAGAAGTCGTTCGTTATGTTTCTCGGAAATGTTACCAGATTACCGGTGCACGTTTCTGAAGAATAAATAAATAACAAACAAGAAAACTATTCGTAACGGGACTCGCGTCGTCTTATCGCACGCGAGAGACAAATCGTATTTTCTCTAATTTAGCTAAAAAATTATATTTTTCTCTTATTTGATCGAATTTTTCTCTCCACATATAAAGCGAATAACTAAATGTATCTGCTACAAGAAATCAATCTAAAAACCAACGCGAGAGCAATAAGTCAAAAATGAAACTCGAAGTTTCTTCGCTACAATGTCGAAAACGGCAAATTCGTCTCCCAAAAACTCTCGACAATTTAGTGCGCGAATTACATTTAACTGACCACTTAATTGTCTCAACGAGCCTATTTCTCTTCTCTCTTTTTTGTCCTTTTTGTTTTACATACGTTCACCTTGAAAATAACGAAGAAAAGTAGATTCACAGATAAATTTAAAACAATGTCGTAAAACAATGCTCTTAATACATTTTTAATTTACTTTAATTTAATTTTAATTCTATCACACCATCTCCAAATATATATGTTTATATTAATTTTACATAATTATTTACTATAATGTGTTATAACTTCGTACATAATTATTATTCAATTCAGTAACAATAATTCAAAGTATCAGGTTGCTCTTTAAACCCTGATGAAGTGAGCTGTAATGTTCACGAAACGTCGGTATAAAAATGACACTAACGCGGTTCAAATTTAATATGAAAATGTCGCGACTTTAGTCAACGCTTCTGAACAAAGACAGGGAATTACTAAAGAGAGTGAAAGAACGAAAGGGAGAGACCGCAGAGAAAAGATCCGAGAGTGCCGCCCACGGAGGAGCGGATGCCGGGTCGAAGGGGTCACCTCTTCAGCAAAATGAATCTTTTATATGCCTCTCTTATATGCCGAAAGCTCGTTCTTCTGCGTTCTCGTGCGAGAATGCTCTCTTTCTCTGTCTCTCTCTCTCTCGTTTTTTTCATTTCATTTCAAGAAATCAGTCTGGTCGGCTCATCGATTAATCTGCTTGATAAAGGAGACTCATGCGAAAACACCGAATTAAGTTCTTCGCCGGAGCAAAAGAATTAACAATTTGCGTGATAATGAGCGCGACAGAGTCTGCGCGATAATTCACGAAAATTAAATAAATTTAACACTTGAATAAACACATGTTTCCAAGCAAGTACACATTAAAATATATTTTATAATTTTATAGCTAAAGAGAAAAGATGAGTTTATCTATGAGTACAAAATAAGACACGTGAAGCGTTTGCATTTGTTTGTCAAGGACTGAAATTATATATGAATGATCGCGCGCGTTCGGCACAACACGCCGAGGCTGCAAAAGAGAATAATTTTTATATAAAAACGGAGAAAAATTTATTTTGAACACGAGACCTTTTTAATTTCGAGGTCATATCGCGCACATATAAGAACAAAAAACGCTGTATCAACAAGAATCCTTTCTTTCTCTGTCTCTTATTACTTGCGCTCTTTTTCGTACGATATATTAATATTAATGTCGCCCCAACGACATGGAGCGTCCACTTAGTGTGAGAGTGATCGTTACTCGTGCCACGAGCCGTTCCTATTATTCAATTCAACCATGTATGCGACGCTATATCTCCACGTGTCTGTCGTGCCACGTGTCGCCCACTACATCTTCACCAGAAAACATTTTTGAGATGACGCGCTTGTTTAGAACGAAATTCAGTCAGTTCTTCTTCTTTTCGCGAAATATCTCGCTGGGATTTTTTTTTATCGCGCTTTTATATTTACGCTCTTATTTTTTACGGCGAATTACGTTACACATTTTTCTCTGGAGTTATGATATTATAAATAATCACGCGCGCGAATATATTTTTCGTTAATGTTTCTCATCATTATTATCATCACAGATCGTTTCTTGGGATAACAATTGATGAACGTGCAGCGGTTAGCTAATGACGTGTATTTTATTTTGTTGTGTCGCGACAATAAAGCTGATGAATGAAAAATAACGGGACGTGAAAGAAGCAACTAACAAGACTGGGCCAGACGAGACAAACGCTTTTCTACTACGAGGAAACCACTCTAAATATAACGAGACCTAAATACAACTTGCAGACAGCGAGCAAACGATGCAGCACGGAGCTTCTCTCTTTTTCTTTCTTGGCGATCCAAGAGAGAAAATTGCAAATTTTAAGAGAATTGCGATTTCTACACAATCCTATTAATATAAATATGTACAAATTTTTTTTCTTTTCATCACGAAATCAATTCAATCTCAAATTTAACTACTAAACCATGCAGTAAAAATCTCAAGTATATGTTTTACAAAAAATCATACTTATATATACTCTACTTTTATTTATTTTCTTCTTTAATTTTATCTCAGCAGCTTTTGCCGACTTCGATCGTGCGGAATAATTGGAATTCCGAATTGTACAAGTGATTCCGCGTATTAGAGCATGTATATCGGGAGAAATAAGTTGCTGTGTCAACGTAACTAATTAACGTCTCTATTTCGCGACAAATAAAGTGTGACACGCGCGCAACTTCAAATAAGACACAACGTGTCTGCGTTGGCAAAAAAAAAAAAAAAAAAAAAAAAAAAAAAAAAAAAAAAAAAAAAAAAAAAAAATATTCCGCAGTTGTGTGCGAAAAAACGAGAGTTTAATAAACTAGCATAGTCGCGACCGGTCGTCATTATATAAGTCACTGCTGCCAGCTGTTCGTGGCGTTCACCATCGACCAAAAACGACCGCAGCTCGCCAAGAAAGCCGGGTATAAACGTGGCGACAGGCCAGAAAAGTCGCCACGAAAAACACAGTGGCAACGCACTTGTTACTCCCCTTTTTCGCTTTATTATCTCGCGAAAACTCTCTTCCCGCTCGCGAAAGAAATGGCTAGCCGATCGATTAATTTTTGATGAGGATTCTCGTCAAAGAGACAAAGACATGATCTGTTTTCTTGACTGAAATATCGATGACAATAATTTGTGAAATTAATTTTTTTCTATTTACTTTGATATAGCGTGAATTTTAGAGGAATTAAGTTCCGGATCTAAACTGCGGTGTTACCTGGTCGGAAAAAATGATCTCGCGAGTATAAATTAATTCTAAAGATTGAAAATTAATTCTAGTCAGAAAATTGAGAACTTTCTCTCGCCCGAATTTTACCTTCGTGTGAAGACCCGAGAAGAAGGTACGTCGCGGTATGGAGTACGACGACATGTTGATCTTGTTGACGACCATTGTCATGCTAGTTGCCAACTGAAGTTCCTGTACTCGCTGAATACGAAGTCCGAAGTCCCGACCTTTTTATCTAGTCGACGATGTCGCTCGTTTCCTTTCGGTTAACATCGACGGTGAACACTTGGTACGGAGAACACGTTCGCGCCTGTGTGTCTTTTGTCTCTGATCAAACGCACTTATCCGCACGACTCGCAACGGAACCCTGCGATCATAATCAATCCCCGTCTTTCCGAATCGCGTCGAGCCGAGAAAATCATCAGCGCCGAATCGCGCACTAGGAAACCTCAAGCTGTAGCTGGTTACTCCGGTCGCGCGAACATAAAAACTCGTCGTATAGAGGCAATAAACAACAAGTTCCCGTTATCGGAGTCCGTGATGGCGCAAAAATTTTCTCGCGTACCTCGCGTTGCAAAAATCTTTTCCCGGTGATTTTCACTGCGCAAAAATTATCTCGACGCGAAGATTCTCTTGACCTGATATCGGATCCAGATATCCGGTTTGGAGCACGTATACGAATGAATCGTCCAAAGAATCCGCGTGCGAAAGTAGGTCGCGCGCGTTATGTTTGGAGATTAAATTTATCTCCAAGTTCAGCTCGCACCGAAACGGCGCGGCGTAAATCGCTAATCGGAAATCGGATCAACGTACTCACGAGCGTCAAATAAAGTTCACCAAATTAATGTATTCGTGTTCTCGTTTCGACACACCGGTTTAATTTAACTCGATTTTCGTTTCTGAATCAAGCTGGAAGGATTTGTCCTTCTCGTAAGGTACCGAAGACCTCGCCGGGAGTTGTCGAAGCTTATCTCTCTCTCCGGGTTTTGTATTTTATTTTCGTGTGAAAGATGTGCCGAGTAGATGTTTGTTCCACGACCTTCGAGTTGGAAGCGCGCGAGAATACTGAAGACCGCGTCGGAGGCGACGGTGCTATATATAGCCTCCCCTACCTCTTGCTTCAACGGGGTCTCCGGGTGGTTACGCGGCGGGAACGGTGGCTGCAGTGTTACCGTGACCTTCGAACCTTGGAGGGATGTGGTCGAGGAACATCTCGAGAAGGGATAGAGTGTTGGTCATTGGAGACCGGACAGGTCGAACGTGGTAGGTGGTAGGGCGATCAGAGGCCGGCCGCGAAACACAAACGTGAGCGAGGATCGATCCGCCGTTCTTGTACGATATGTCGATTCGATACTGCGCGGGAATGACCAATGTCAACTGGTGGTAGCAAAGGTAGGGAGAGAGATTGTTGCATGCAGCGAATATTTGCTTCTTCGCGAGCACGTGCAACATATAATAATCGTCGGACACGCGCAACACGGTAATGAATTAATTTGTGCCGGACAGACAATCACTTATGATAATCGGAGAATTGAAAGTCTAAAATTCTAAATGTTAAAAAATTCATTCTCGCGCTCACAAACTGATTTATAGGACAAGTGCCTAATCATATAGTACTGGAATCATACTGGAAGTGAAAGTAGACAGCGTTTTATTTCTTCACTTGTTATCACGAGCAGGATCTTTTACACGAAAATAAATAAGCGACAGAAATCACAGTATATGGTCATTACAAGAGCACGCGATTAATTGGAGTGTCTTCGATGTCAATTTTGCAAATTAGTGGTTACATATAATGACGGAGAAGAATTGCCGAATTATGTATCGGTCATCTAAATGAAGTAAATAAACAATTATAAACAGGAACTTGACAAATCACATTTTAGAAACACGTAAAAAAAATCAGACCTATTTAATTCACTGGTTTACACGCGTTATAATTACAATCTAATATAAAATTCGACTTGCCTAACTTCCTGTTTTTCCGGAATGACGCATATTTTATCTGGAAACGAAAGCTATCGAACACGTGTCTCGAGCCGTACACATGTTGGATAAGTTTTACATACGTGCGTGTATGTATACATTTTTGCAACGCCTGACGAAAAAAGAGACGAACGTCATCGATTTTTCACCGCTTTTCCTCGAATCGCGGACATCGTGAGAAAAAGATTTCCGTATAAATTTCCAAAGGAAGTCGATGACGGTCGTCTCTTCGAGAAATCGCGGATCCGAGGATCCGAGTAAGGAGGTCAAGGAACATACGCGCAAGAGTAGCGTATCGGTAAAAGTATTTTTTTTTTCTGCCAAGACAAAATTCCGGCAAAGCGTCGCGAAATTGGAGCGGAATCGGATTTCGCGGTGGTCAGCGCGATGTGATCGATGGCGAAATTCAGGGAAACGATTTGTAACAAATACACACAGAACTTTATCTCACATGGGTGTGTTGAGAGTTTTTTTTACTAATTAAAAAGTATATAAAAATGCTACCTTTCGAGTGAAAAATTTTTCACGTGGAAAAAAAAACGGAAGTTTTGCATCATCTCACATGCAGACCTGCCGAGAGAAAGATAAGATAAAAAAGTTGTACACGGAATCCTGTCGTCGAAGATCGACGGCGTTGAACGGCTAGTAGGCGTCGATGAATCAGGTTCGGGCGTCTCGGCGCCATTAATTTCGTCGAACGACGCACGGCGTTTTCTATTTGCAACGAACGCGACAGAAAGAAAACGATAGGCAGCGAGAAACGGGAAGCGAAAAGGAAGCACCGCGACACAGTCTGCCTACATTTATTTTCGCTCGTGCGTGCTCGTCGAATATGTACAGGGTGTCCTGTGATGACTGACGAGATTTATGTGCGAATAATAAAAGCAGGATGTGGAAAAAAAAAGAAATGCAAGTTTTCTCGTGCAAAAGTTTGAGACAATCTCGAGCGTGCGTTTCAAGACTTCACTTTTCTAATAACTACCGCTTTGCACAAACCAAGTGCTTCAAAACGCGCGATCTCGACTGTTTCTGTAGTGACTACACAATCGAGAGATCCGGAATGTCAAATCGCTCGTTAACAATTTACATTATATCGGCCGTTCACAAAACGATGACATCTGTTGTCACGGGATGTGTCGAGGAATTCGCCCCATCATCGCTCGCGTACGTACTTTCACCGTACCGTCGATTTTATTGTTCGAATTTACGAGCTCCGGCGCGCGGTTGAGAATCAATCGGGATATTCCAGCATGAATTATTTACTCGGTGACGGGCGAACAATTACGACGAATAAAATTTCGTTATGAAAGAAGAGAAGAGATCCTTCTCTACCCGAGAAGAGAGCATTCGTCTCAAGTAGGCCAAGGCCGTACTTTTCGAACGATCGTTCTTCTCTTGCCCTTCCCAACTCGGATGCTGCAGATTTTCGACAGTATCCGCGATTTTACAATTACGAGGAGTAGTCTGTCTTTTTCACCGGAATACGTTTCCTGTTTCGCGATTTTTCTAAAGGAACTAAATCTCGAGCGTTGCTCTCGAGATGGGAGGAACAAAAATGACTTTGAAGAGCGAGACGAGGAGAAGGAAGACGACTGTTAATCGCACGTAACGCGTAATGGGACGCGAGAATTGCTCTTGGTGGCTAAGATAATTTGCGCCTTTTATTTACTGTCTTCTTGGTTCTTCCTTTCCGCCCTTCTCTCACCTGTCCGTCTATTTACTTTATGTAATGCTTGTGCAATAATCAAGCAATTAACCGCCCGCGATAGCAAATTGAAGGAAAAAAACAAAGAAGGATTCAAGTTCCGTCTTCTGTGCGACTCGTCAAGTTCTCGACGTTGTCGCGTTAATTCGACGACAAACAAATAAAACCTCGTGCTAATGAAATCAATTAGAAAATTCGATGTAGAATTGAATTTCGTTAATGCACTTCCATTATACGACGCTTTGATGAAATCCCGCTTGCTCGAAGAATGTTCGAAAGGTTAATTACATATAATGAAATTATATCGCGGTAGACGAAAAGTATCGTGAAATGACGACGATAAAATCGTATAATAGACTATATATTATAATAAGAAAATAACATAATAAATTATGAAAGATAAGAGAATATATAAAATGTGTCGAGATAAGAAATGATAATCGTAAATTCGCGATTATAAAATGCGAGACGAATCAATCACGCAATTCGAACGCGCAATTCTATAGATGCAATAGCTATTTTGCTACAAAAAAAAAAAAAAAAAAATAAAATCCGGTTGAAAGTTTATTGTTCCAGGATTATTGTTATTATTAATATAAAGATTATCGTTATTATATCGCAAGTACTGCACTAACGACGATAAACTCAGCAAGAATTATCGTGGAAAAAAAAAAAAAAACAAATTCCGTTACGGCGTTTGTATCAGTTGATTTATCGAAACTTGAGATCGCGAGAGCGACATAAAAACCATTTTTTTCTAGAAAAATGTTATAACTGTCGAGAGAATTATCTCACTGGGAGACCAACTCCTACTGGCGCAATCGAATTTGCAAGATTATGCGCAAACGTTGCGCAAAGCTCGACATTTACGAGTAGTTGATCGTAATTAATGATGACGATATATGAGAATGTTTTCTTTCAAACAAGATCCGGAATAGTGTGTTTCGATTTATGTTGAGAAAGTGTTTTTCGTAGTGTAATTGTGAACGAGGACTAATGCAATTTATTCTAAGAATCTGTTCAATATCCTTTTGCGCCAATACTCACATTGTATAAACAAGTTGAAAATTAAATTGTGAAAATTGAATAGCTCTTGCTCTATTAAAAAATTTGCTGTAATAAAGTTTTAAATCTTAATTATTCATTTAAATGCGAAGACTAGAGCCGAAAGTTCCGGCGGCGCGTCGTAATCGGGATTTTTTTCGCAAGTAATTTGGCGCGAATTAATCGGAATCAAAATTTGGAAGCAAAACAAAGAGAGAGAGAGCGGTTTGCGTTTATAACTTCCTCGAGAGCTGGCTTGGTATTTCGCCAAACTTACGCAAACACACTGTGCCAAGCGCAACGAGTGGTCGAGTATCAATATTCGTTGCCAAAACACGCGGAGAATGTAAATGTTGTGGATCGCAAGTCGTACCATATGGCAAAAATTTTCATAATTTTCCGCAACCATATGGCTCTCTCTCTCTCTCTCTCTCTCTGGAATTTTCGAATTTTATACACTTTGACACGTTGCCATTGCGTTAGACCAACAGAACGGATTCCTCTTCTTTTTCTTCTTCATATTCTTCTTCATACTCCTCTTCCTCTTCCTCTTCTTCGTAAAGTGCTTTTTGCTCATCCGGCGTTAATGGTATCACGTCTTCGGCTCCTTCGGGGAAATAATCCGTTATCATTCTTTCGGCTTCCTCTTCGTTTTCTGTCGCGAAAAACGGTTCGATGGCGGCGAAAGCCAGGAAGGTTTCCTCGCTGGTTCTTCGAAGTATCACCACAAATATCTCGAGACCGGTTTTGTGCTTAACCTTTTGCGCGAATAATTTAAAATTGATCGTAAATTTATTTGATTCGACGAACGTCGAGTTTAAGATTGTATCGTTGAATTAGCGCAGAGAGAAGAAGGTGCACCTTGTTCTCGAAGTCTTCGGGCGAAGACGCGAGACGTCTCGCGTACGGCGGCCGATCGTATTCGAAAGCGCCAAAATGCTCGACAGCGTTGCGATGCAGTTCGTACGCGTCTCGCAGGACGCCGAATTTCGAGGCTTCGAACTTGAACGCGCATAACGGCGGAGGAACCGTCGGCTCCACGTAAGGATGGTGCTTGTCCATGTAAGTGGGGAATAGCGTCTTAAAGACGTGAACTTTGCTTCTAGCCTGTGCACGCGACGAGTTTGATATTATCATATTTATAACCTACCTTCTTTTTTTTCCACAACATAAATCTCGCGTTTATCTCAAGTTATAAGTAAGAAAAATAATTAAAATTAGATCAAGGCCACAAATTCTTAAAGTCGTCAACGTTCCTCGATTTCGTCATTCGAATTTATACCTGAGGAGGTACCCAAGCCGCAGGATACACGCGGCGCACGTCGCCCTCAACTTCCGGATCCGGTTCGTGCACATACACGTGTCGGCTGACGTAAGGCTTGTCGTCGTAAGTCGGTCTGCTCACTTCGATTCCCGCTTGCAAAAGAGGCGGCGGATGCGTCGTGATGATGCTGTGAAGATAGTTCTCGATATCGTTGATCGCGCGAATCGGGTCGTTCGGAACACGTCGCTCGCAAGGATACTGCACCGGCCAGTTCGGATGCGGCGGCTTTCCTCTCAATCTCATTGCCATACTTTTCCCGTCGGTTAATCCTGAAGACCGCGTTCGCGATAATATTTTTTTTCTATTACTTTTCTATTTTTTTTTTTTCTAGATTTTACATTTTTCGCGCGACGCACCTTTTATCAATTCGTCCGTGATGACGACGTCGCTCTCGACAAACATTTTCCCGATCGTGTCCTCGTCGAGCTGAATTCGCGCCTCTTCCTGCACGTCGAAGCACTGTCTGAAAAGATCCTGCACGAGCTCCGTGTACGGCGGACACTGCAGCTTATCCCGTGGCTTGCCGTGCTCGTCCTTGAAGACCCAAGGATAAAGCACCAGCGCCGTTTCCTCGCACAGCTCGACCATCATTTGCGCCATGAATCGCTCGTACTTCTCCAGCTTCTCGGCTTCTTCCCTCGCGCGTTTCTCCTCCTCCAGCGCTTGCCTTTTTCATCAAGACCGTTTCGGCGTGAAATATGTGCGGCTGCGCGCGCGTTTTTTCGCACACCGCATTTTATCAACCACCACGTCGTCGTGACACATCGCACAATCAGTGCGAGAAAAAATCTTTCCGTCCTGACGACGTGCTCGAGTAAAAAATTATTGCGGACAGTTAAAGATTCAGAGTTAAATGTTTTTTGTACCAGGTTATAAAGAAGTATTTTAACCATTGTTTGTTCAAAAGATATTACTGTTCAATTATAAATAAAAATCAAAATTTCTCGTGCGTTCTACAAAATCAATCGATCATCGATTGCGTGTCGTCACCTAATAGCTTCCTGCTTTTGCCATCGGATCTCTTCCTCGGGAGCTCGCTCGTGCACATTTAATCGCCACTTGGACGCGTCCGCGCGTTGCACCCTCTTTATCTCGTCTGTCAACAGCTTCCGCAGGCGCGGACAGTGCGCGCCGAACATCAGATTCACCATCTTGCCGTCCTGCAGGAACATCCACGTCGGCTCGCTGCGACCGCGAAATCTCGCCAAGTCGTCGATGTCGTCGTTTCGCGCGATCGCGTATTCCACCAGTTCGCCGCCTATCTCCATCTTGATCTTCCTCAAACTGCTCGCCATGGCGGCGCACGGTCCGCTCCAGTCCGAGTACACGTCCACGACGATCAGTCCCGGGCGAGTCAGCAACTGTTCCCATTCTTTCTCGGTGCTCACCTCGATCTGAAGAGCACCGACCTTTTTCATGATCCCGCGCGCGCGAACGAAGCGATTATTTCGGAAACGTTAACCTCACGGAAGAACAAGTGCTCTGCTGTTAACTGGCGTGAAGTGCCGCTCGAGAGGGACGAGTATACGGAGTGAAAAATGGCGCGAGTGTTGATAACGATCTTCTCCCAAATCACAGAGAACGGGAGCTGCGTTGCATCAGGACACCTCGTGTTTTTCAAGGCTTTAAATATCCAGTACTTCTGTTTTTACGAATAAATTTGTATACTTTTTTAATTTCACATTTTTCCAGAAATATTTCTAAAGAAGATTCTCGCACAAAGTCTCTATTCAGAACCCTGACAATGCAGGAAGTTTCTATGCGAATGTATTTTAACTAGCCGTCCGAAGACTCCGCCGTGATGATTGATTAAACGACACGTACTAAAATGACAGCTGTAGTTCCTTTTCACGCACTCGGCGTGTTTGCAGAGACGCAGTTGCGGATGCAAATTGGTCGGAGACGACGCGCGAGAGATAACGAGCCGCGTGGTTGCGTTGTCGGAGCGTGAAGAGGCCGCCGACTTGTGTTTCTCGCACGAGTAAAGAGAGAAGCAGAGAAGATCGGGGCCGCCGATAATGTCAGCGTCGGCTCCGCGCTCTTATGGCGGCGACGTCGTTTAGGTTTACGTCCCTAATTCACGTCCAGTCACGATAATTAGTCCCGGGCGAGATCGCGAGACGACTCTTGACATGTCCAGAGAGCCTTTGATATGAGTCACGAAACAGACGATGCAATGATCGAATCCCGCGTCACGCTTTACGCACACAATATCACACGTTGTCTCGTAATATGTTGAATTAAACAGAATAAATTTTTTAATAAAAATTTGCTAAGAATTTTAGTTTTTTCAATAAAAAAACAAAAAGTGCAACTTGTGTGAGAGCGATTTGATTTCATGATTTCATCGATTGTCAAGAGCGATGATTCACGAGAAGCGCGATCGAATCGACGAGATTTCTTACTCATCTCGTTTCCAGAAATGCTCCGCAATTTCGCGGGAGCGAACCGGCGCCACTCGTAATGACATCACTTACTCCGGAAGAGCGGCGAGATCTAAAATGAAAAATTGCGACCGCAAGTTGCAGCGCGCCGCTTCCAGCGAGGATAATGAATACGATAAGAATGCAGAAGCGGAAAAGACGCAACCGGCGCTAATTATTTATCTTTCCGATGGATAATTATGACAGATCAGCGATAACAAATTATAAAATAATCGTTGAAATCAAGAGTATTTATTTATTAAAGTTTTCGCAACTTAAAAGATTGAGATTGTCACACGTGGCGCCAATTATTGCGTCATAAATCTTCGTTTTTTTTTTTTTTTTTTTTTTTTTTTTTTTTTTTTTTTCACAGAGCCGTACCGTGTTCGACGATCCAGATTTGATTTCTCACTGAGGCAGCACTTTTTCACTCGTTCGCGAGTTCGTCGACTACCGCGTCGTGAAGATTCCGGTTTGCTGACGGATCGAAAACATTCGAGAATGGAATTTGCCATGTTGTGAGAAATCAATTTGAAGTTCAATCGAGTTCATCCGCGCGCCATAAAATACAATACATTTCGCTTCTGCGAAATTGTAACATAACTGCGAGTTGCTGCGCAACAAGCTGACTTTGCAGAATGTAATCGGAACGTAGTTTCGAAAAAGCATGTTCGATAAAAATAAAAAAAAAAAAAAAAAGAAATTGATCGAGAGCACGTAATTGTGATCTTAAATTGTTTCGAATGGCAGAAGTAAATGTCGCGTCTTTCGAAAAATATCAATTTTATTATTATATAAAATAAGGATTAGAGTTGAAAAAAAACCTTCTCACAGGAACTTTCATTTAACCAACAAGATTGAAAAAATTGATTTTAAGTGACTTAAATATACCTACTGTTGCCTACTCACATTTATCGGAATAATTACAACTAATGAATGAGGGAGTTAATAAGACATTTATGTAAAGAATTTAGCATCGCGCCGCGGAGCTAATTTCGCAAGTGCTCGAGTCCTCGAGCGGGTCATTCGTCAATTGCACTTCGGTGTAATAACACTAAGGAGCGCGCGCGGAGAGCAAAGGAAAGGAAACTCTTCTAAGCGCATCCATCAAGTTAACGATCGCGCCTCGTAGGAGTTTACGATCCTATTGAGGATCGTCGCGTTGTTTCGCGATCGAGCGCGGTAAGAAATTATCGCCACCACGACACGTCGTCGTCGTCGTCGTCGGCTGTTTATGCAAAGGAGACGGCGATGCCGCGGAGAGCTATAAAGACAAATAGTAGCGAAACGAGCCCAACGAGGTCTAATGATGGTGCATTTGCATCGGTCATTAAGAACGTCGGGAAAGTCTGACTTTGCTCGACGAACGCCATGTAAGACCAGATGAAAGTGATGCTTATCTTGTGGTTCGCTCGCCACTTTTCCGCTTTCCGTCGAATAGTTTTGACGTCATCTCGTTGATACACGCGGATGTAAAATCCCGCATCCGTGTACCGAACAAGAGTTGAGAAAGTACGAGCAAAAAAATTCTTGAAGAGTTACCTAACTCTGGATATACACACCGGAGTCTGCGAGAAACCCGTAAAATGACATTTTTCTCGGATCGAAAAAGAAATTCATATTTTCAAACACATTTTCCGATTTGTTATAATTTCAGATTTAATTCTGAGTTCAGATATTTAAGTTAATTTAAATTGCGACTATCTTCCCGCAAAAATTACTCCACTTTATCGTAAGATTTTAGTTCCCACGGTGCATGGTGAATTTTTTTTTCGATACGCTGCCCGCCTACTGACGAGATGCAAATTTTTCCCGCGTATATTCTGCCCACGTGCACCAATTTCATTGGGTGCGTTACGTGGCGTCATTTCTCGATGAGAAGCGCGTTCGTGGAAACAATGAAATTATTAATCGCATTCTCTCGACAGTTGATTTCGCGATATCGGGGGTGCCGGGGACCGACGCGCCCACGCGCGCTCGTAAAAACTTCGCAAAATGATTCATTATTAATATCGAGGCTCTCTTTGCGCCGTGCTAACCTGTTAATAACGCGTTCTTAAGTTACATCGTGCGCCGCTTACGTAACTAAGCGGTCTGGAAGTTGTAACTGGCGCCTAGCAAAGTGCGCTCTTCAAGATCAGCAAAGAATATCACGCACTCAGGTTGTTTTGCATTTTATGTCCGATCCGCAGATTCTCTAATTAACTTGGAACTGATTGTTTTACCAAAAACAATTGAACGTTTCTTCAGTCATTTCTTTACGTGGAAAAAATATTTCACGCAGCAAATGTCGATAAAAAAAATTATTGTACATATTTTATTAGTTGCTTGTATGTTACGTAATTGTTCAAGATTTTTTCTTTTGCAGTTCACTGCTTCGAGAGTGAGAAACGCCAACGCCTTGTTCGTATGCACATCCGGCTTGCTTTCTTTACCTCGGATCAACCTCATGGGGGGGGGAAATTCTCGGTACTGATCTGCGGGACTTTCCTCGTTTCGTCAGACGAGCAAGCGACACAAATCGTGTCAAACGTGCATCGCACGATAATCGCGGATATGAGTCACGTTTTTTATGGTGTCTCCGTCGTTGAAGACGGCGTGAATATCGGATAAAATCTGCTCCTGATTATAACCGTTCTCGAAAGATATAAGAAGACCGTTTCACAGGCATATCGCATGCATGCGTCGTAAAACAATGTTAGTTCTTCGTGATTTTGTAGTAAGATAATTATGTTAAAATACGAGAGAGTGTCTTTCTTCGTTTGGACGATTTCTCACTCGGTCTCGTTTTTTTTTTACGAAGTCTGTCGCGGAAACGTCGTTTCGGTTTTGAGAAATTTGTGCAACGTGTTAAATTAATGCGTTCGAACGATATTTGACGACGTTGTTACACAATGCCGCGGGACAACAAACAAAGACGCGCGCGCGCGCTCTCGGCGTACACAAATAAAATTCGCGAGAGGCACCTCTACTACTACTCGTTATAAACGAATCGCCTCTTGCCGCGAGAGAGTCTCGCTTGTTAATTAACTACCGCCATTTGTCTAGCTGGAAGAACGAGGAAGAATAATGAGTGTCGGAGAAGGGGAGAGGCGTCTCGCTCCTGCACCTTGATTAATTCGTAAGTTAAATCGTCGTGGGGGTTCGCGAGGCCTCGAGAGACAAAGGGATGATGGATAGGAATCAGGTGCTTGAAAGGTGTAGGCGGTGGTATCTTTCCAAACACAAAGCGAGAATATAAACCTTCTTTCTCCTCGGTCTTAATATAACGCATTTTCCAAAGTAAATTTCTGCGATAAATTAAGTGTGTGTGTGTGTGTGTGAATGTGTTTAGAAAATTATTTCGAATGATTGTCTTCCACTTCTCTCTTCGTTAAAATTTCAATTTTGCAACTAACATTGCGGACACGTACATTTCGACATTAAATCACGACGTTGTTCGCGAAGCCAATCCTAATCGTCTAATTGACCATTACTTAATCCGCGAGACCTTGTTGTTGTTATCGCGCTTTATCGTTTGCGGAATCGGGTATGTACCATTATTATACCTCGTCGACAAAGTGCGCGGCACTAATGCGTCCCGGAAATAATTAATCTCGCGGGAGAGAAACGCCCGCCGGCGGCGACTGAAATTAATCGCACCCGCATTCCGCGTCTTCATAGAGTCGTTCGGTTTTAATTGCTGCTCGAGTTTTCCTAAGTGTTTCTCGCAATCGTAAATTGGCCGAAAAAGCTACAACAAGAAAGTAAAAAAAAAAAAAAAAAAAAAATTTCTTTGGCTGAAGATTTAAGATTTAAGTCCTTGCTCCAAAAAATACCTTTCATCAAGATAATTAGTTTTTTTTTTTTTTTTTTTTTCAATAAAACGTAGTTACTTATTCGATATTTAGTAACAAGAGCGAGAGAAGGATGCGCAATTTCCTTCCTCTCGTTTCTGACCGCCTCAATCGTCACGCGCTTGAACGCCTTCGGTATGCGCCATAAAATTGTCGGACCATTTGTCATCTCCACGCTCGGTATTTCATGCATATTCGATTACACCGCGAGTGACCGATCGTAGGTCGAGTATACAAGTTTAACCTTCAAATCATTATCGCGACGCCATACGCAGCACGTACGCAGTTTTCGATCATTTCGACGTAAGTAAGTTTTTACATGAGAAACCGAAGAAAAAAAACTAAATAACATAAATAAAAGAGTCAAGAATTGAACAAAACATATTCGACATTGTTTTGCATTCACTGGCTTGGAAATGTTTGCGCAAGCACAAGCGGCGGTTGCCGATAATTCTGGATCGGTTTCGAGAGACAAGTAAGACGAGCGTGAGTAAGGCGATTTCCGCAGCGAGGAAGAAGAGCGTATTAAGCGTAATCGTCGGAAACATCAATTCTCATTAAAGTGTAGGAGACGCGTAGTGCCGCCGACACCCACCGCAATGGCGGATCGTTAAAACGTCGTACAATGTTGTAACGCGAACGTACTGTTCATTAGCGCTCGTGTGCGTAAGGTCAGGGCGCAGCATACTTTGACGCACGCTCCTGACGTGTCCAATCGCGCCTCGTTGCATAAAATGCGCTATTTCAATGTTCTCTTATAATATTAATACGTTATTGTCAGACACGAGTCATCAGCGTTCTGAAACGGAAGGAATTTGCGAACTGTACAGCGTGGCTCGCAGGATTCCCGTGGGAATAGCGGGATGATAAACCGAGGTGTGGTGCAAATTTATTAGCATTTCAATGGAAAATACGACTAAGCTCCAAACAAGACACGCACGAGGCGACTCTAAGCCGTGCGCAAGGATCGACGACAATAAATAATGTCACATGTATGTCTCGTGTGTGCGCGCGCGACGGAAGATTAGAGCAAAATATTTTCGCATAGATAACGTATAGGTGGGGAATTTGTCTTGCAGTTACTTCACAAGTAAAATAACATGTGTAAACGCAAGATAAATACTGTAGGCAAACGTGGAGATTAAAAATGAAATTTTAACTTTATTATACCGTCACGATCTTTCTCCGAGACAACATACAATACGTTAGGACTGCAACCCGATCGGCAACGCGCGTTGCTGCTGATGCAT
>QVNZ01021490.1:0-11184 GCA_014825645.1 Pseudomyrmex dendroicus
ACAGAACGGAGTTTGCGGAATGTCTATGATTGGCCGAAATTCATTCCGTAAACTCCGCATTACGCACATTCCGCACCATCTGACTTCTCTCTGTTCTGATATAATTTCTGAGGTTGGCGCACCTGAGTCTTTAAAAAGATGTTGAATGCACGTAAATTTAATTCAACCGTTACGGATCTTACAGTGTACGTGAACTTCTAAGGTTTTTGTATAATTAAATGGTTTTGGAATTACATGAAAACGTTTGTACACAGTATTATATATATATATGTATGTATAATATACACAAATATTTTTTTATTAAAGGTTAGAAATGAACAATCGACGAAGGCGTGCCGATGATTTTACGGATTCCTTGATTAATTTTCGTGAGTATACGTTTTCATATGTTACTACACACAGACATATACATCTATACAAAAACAAAACATGTATTCTATTATATTGTTTTACTGTACCACGCAATTGTTATGTTTTGCGGTTGCAAAGAAACTTGCTAAAAATCTGATATATTAATGCTTATTTGAGATATGGCAACAGTTTTCTTATTTTATTATAATCTAAATACCATATTGTGTATATTAATGATTATAGAAAACTTATTGATAACATGATTTTAATGTATATATATAATTAATTAATTAGAAGTGTTTTAGTGCAATTTATATATACAGATATATATATATATATATATATACAGATATGCTCTAAAAATACTTCTCTCAATAAAGAACATGATAAAGGACTTATAAACATAAAAGTGTATGTAGCAATCCTAAGATTTTAATAGAAATAAATAAATTTTATATGATAATTTCTAATCTTATACATATACATGTACACATATGTATAAATAAGACATACTTTAAATAGTTGGTATATATAAAAAGTATGATATGAATTATAATATTTTATTATATATAAATTATAATATAGATATCAAAACTACTGTATTTTTTGAGAATGTAAGGATCTTAAAGATCTTTAAATATAAAGATCTTATGAACATTCTACAAAAAATAAAGAATTATATAGTTTTTACTAAAACTGTTTAATTGTTTATTATAAATAAATATATTGATTGAAATATATTTGTTACAGATCAAACAAATGAAGAACAGAGTCAAAGTACATATGAAACATGTTCAAAGAATAGTTTGGATACTGATTCTGGAAGAAATAAATCCTATAAACATGGCTCTATAAAAGATAGTAAATCATCTTGTGATTCCATTATATTAGCAGGTCATGTAACTTCTCATCAGTATGTTTCATCTGATGCAGGCAAAACTTGTGAGAAAACCAATGGTGTATATAACAATAATCAAGCTATCTCATTAAAAGATATATTGAGTGTATCTGATACTACATCATACTTGTCTATTGACTCTGGTTTAAATAAATGTATAAATTTGTTTCATAACAAATATTTAAATAAGGAATATGATTCTAAAGAAAACACACTTTCTCACTCCACATCACTTGAGACTAGAGGTAGCTATAACACTAATAATAATAATTTAAAAAAACACAAGTCTGTAGAGATACAATGCAATTTAAGTCGTCCACGTTCTATGTCATCAAATTCATTGAAAAGTCATATTACATCGTCTAATGTACAAGTTAAAAGATCTAAGAGCTGCATTATATTCAATAATGATTCGAAAAGAGATTCCAAGTACAATATTAAAACTGATCAGTTCCTTTTAACAGAAGCTGGAAATGAAACAAGTAGCCATAAGAAAATAGAAACGATTTCTTCAATTCTTGATACACTGTCATTGTCAGAATCTTTTTCGGTAAATAAAGATAAAAATTCTAAAGGAGAAAAAAAAAAGTATGAATCAATAAACAGTGAAAAAAGTTCTACAGAAGAACTGAATCCTTTTGAATTAAGAGCATTTCTACATTCACTGGAAGATCCAAAACCGTTGAAAGAAGCAGAAATGTTGAGACGTTTGTCTGTAAATTTCTGTCAAGATTCGCCAAAAAACTTTACAGAAAGATTGTTAACAATAATTGAAGAATCTATTACGAATATTGATTCCGAGACAGCAGATGTTAGTTTCTGCAAATTAACTCAAGAACTACGGAAAATGTGTAAATTAATAGAAGATGAGACTATTGAATGGCCTCAATCTCCGAGTATGTTGATGTCTTGTAAGAAAAAAAGAAGCCAAGATTTTTTGTCTGATCGGTCAAGAAAATCTCTTGGCACTATTGCAACTTCAAATACAGGTCTGATCACTCCCATTTCTTCTCCTAATATTAAGAGTTCTAAGAAAGTGTATCGGCGTACACCGAAAAATATGTTATACAATATGAAAAATCCACTACACGACAGTACAACTACATTTGAATCTTTAGAAGCATTTTGCAAAGGATTATATCCTGACGAACACAAAACATTCTGTATAGAGAAAAAGCTTCAATCAGATTCTCCCTTGAAAACTTTAAATAATATTTTACACACATGTGAGAATCAAATGGCGTCTTTAGAGCATTCGCCCAACATTTACGAAAAACTTAAGGAAGCTGCTGCAACATCTGCTTCAAATGTGATACGCTTATATAATGAGGATCTTCAAAGGGATGTGTTGCTGTCATATAAAAATCGTGGAAAAACCAACTCGAAGAATATATCTGATGCACTTAAACAACAAGCAAAAGTAACCAGTGATAACAAACATTGTGAAATCATCAAAACGGATGATTTAGAAAACACAATCATGTATGAAATTGCAAAGAAGAGACAAAGATGTCTGAACACGGCAAAGATAATGATGGAAATTGATGCAGATGTGAAACTCACAGCAGCGCAGAAAAAATGTCCAGAAATCGTTATCAGTCAAGATTCTAACTCAACTAATTACGACCCTAAATTTATGGAAATATTAAAATCTGTAAAAAATTACCAGGATTACCTGGATCAACACAAACCTCTACTCAATTTTCTTCAGCAAGAAAGTTTGTACAGTTTTCCTTTTTGTGAAAAAAAAGACATCTTAAAAGCTAATAAAAAGCTAATAACTGAAAACTTTAGTACTACTACCAATGCCGTAACTTTGACTTTATCTTCTAATAAAGAAAATATAAAAACATTACAAGTACCGAAGTCTTCAATAACAAGAAAGAAGAATACAAGTCCTTCGTCGGCGAAACGAAATAAAATAGTTGTTGCAAAACCAAGATTATTTGTGACACCTACAAAACCGAGCGTTACCAAGAATTGCAAGACACGCTCAAATCGCACATACTTTCCTAATCTGGGAGTTATATGTGATGAGAATAAAAAAAGGCCAGATCTTAGCCCTCACAAGAGTCTTTACCGGGAAATAGGAAACTATGATCATGTAATATCGCCTGTCGGAACATATATACGAGGTACAGATCCTCATTTAATGAAAAATTTACGTCCTAAAACAGACGAAACGCTATTAACGCCGAGAAAAAGACAAACTACACAGCGGTCTTCTAGTTCTAAACCAAAAATGAAGTTTCGATTATCACCAAAACAACTAAAAAAGGTAAATACTAAAAAAATATAGAATAACTTGCAAATTTAATTGCAAGGAGCAATAATAATTTAATTGTTGTGGTTTTCTTTCAATCCAGGAGCAAATCGAAACATCAGAGAAAGTAAATATCGATCTTATTTTGCATCCAAAAGTACATTATAAACTTCCATTGCATGTACGCACTGTATGTAATCTGCTTTATTATTGTATGATTTAATCATACAACAATTGTGTGATTTAATTTTTTAGAAATTTATTTATAACGATTTAAACATATTTTTCAGATAAAAGAAACAGAAAATCGGAAGATAGGAAATCGTATAAACGAATTATTGCGCTCCACACAAGATAAAGTTGTAATTCGACACGAAGGTAACAGTATAGATAGTACATATTCTCGAGTTAATTATTTTCTTTACATTATGTATTTACACATTATGTATTTACACATGTATATATGTATAATTTAATATTTGTATCTTATTTATTTTAGGTAGAACAAAATCAGTTCAAACAGATAGTTTGGAACAACCTGAAATTCATTATGATTCCGCAGAAGAATCCGTGCATATTGAACAAATCGCTCGCAAAACATATTTTTCTCGCGTACAAAATAATTAATAGTTAATTCTGATACATATTTAATATATTATACATTTCTTTTAGTTAGTGTATGTTAATGAGAAAACTTTTTTATGTACTCATAAATAATATCGCAAAAAATCTATAAGTACATCAATTTCTAATTACTTTTTTTTATAGAAACTGACAATTAGTTTTTTTATATTTAAAATGTCATTTCATTAAACGTGCAATTTTTAAAGTTATTGTTTTTATGTTGGGTTTTTAATTTACTTTCTTGAACTTTCTTGTATTTTTTTTTTTTTTTTTTTAACTTTTATACTTCGCAAAATCGCTCATTATATTTTACTGCATGTCATTTTGTTCCGCAGAATTGTGTTGCTTCTTTCTAGAGAGTTTAGTGACGGTTGTAACACGTCAATCCGATTTCCGCAAAATATGAGCAAGAAGAATATTCGAATAAGAAGAGGAAGGAGAAAAGAGAGAGAGGAAAAAAGAGAGAGACAAACTAAGCAAGTTTCTCGAAAAAAAAAAGAATAAATATACCTAATAAGAAGTAACAAAAACAGAAAACTTACATACTAATTTATTCATTTTCTTTTTAATAATACTGTGCCGACTAATCAGTTTTTATATATTTTTATTATTTCTCTCTCTCTCTCTCTCTCTCTCTCTCTCTCTCTCTCTCTCTCTCTCTCTCTCTCTCCTAATAATATTGAATGGTATTTAACTAAAACAGAGAAACTTATTGCTTGAGATGTTGTTACATATAAGCGAAATAATTTAACTATAAGCGATAAGAAGTACTTTTACTAAAATATTTGTTTTTGTGAATAATGAAGAATTTTGAAGAGAACAATTTTACACCACATTGTATAAGTCAACGTATATAAACAGCGTAAATAAAAAGTCGAGAAAGAGTGTTTCGGAGAATTATCTAAGGCGTGGCAATTTAATCATCGTTACGTATTTTTAAATTCTAGAATGTAATAGAAGACTCTCTTTGTATGTTATCGATGTGACACGTAAAATGCAACGATATACTGCGTCATTTCAAGAATTTTCACGATTGGGCTCCTGTTGACAGGGCCGTCAATTACGGGTCAATAACATCTTAGAGATTTGTGTCAATATCACGTCTACTAAATTTTTAATATGCAAGAACAGGAAGGAGAGCGTTAAAAATTAGAATATAAATTATATTATCTTTATATGCGTACGTCCTTGATCGAAACTGTTTTAATCTTGCATAACTTTTTGCTTCTAATAAGGTCACTGCAAAAATATGCGAATATTCACAAATATAAACTGTTTTTGTTTGTTAATATATCACATAATATTTATTACTGTTGCATATTGTACATTAAAAAAAAAAAAAGCAATAGAGAGATAAACAAAGATAAAAGTACAAAAACTGTAAAAACAATTATATATAAATAATATTCTTTTTGTAAATACACATTGAATAATGTAAAAATTATTGTTTGCATATATATACAGTTTATAATCACTTACGTCAAATGATTTATTTGCATTAATGGAAAAAAATAACATTGATCAAATAATCATTAATCTGTTATGATCAGCATGATAAGATGTAAAATATCGGAATTACGATAATTTTGCATTTTGCTACTTTATCACTTTTATTTTTATAATAGTGTTAAAACTATATTTGTATAAATATTCGTAAGTGTTCGTTAAAACTATATTTGTATAAATATTCATAAGTGTAGTTTGTATTCAACATTTTTCAAATTTATATATATATAATGTTTATAAATATATAAACTTATATATATATAAATGTATCAATAAAAAAAATCTTTTCATTTATGCAGCATAAAGAAAAACAAATATATATCAAAGAGATCATTAAACCGTGTTTAAAATTTATGTATAAGTAAAGAAAATTATATAGAAAAAAATTAACAAAGTAAGAAAAATAAAATGCGCTTAATTCAGCTATCTGTTAGAAAAACCTGTGCTGGCAGAGTTGACACGACCCTGAACAGTTGCGCATAGCACGCATGTTGACGGTTGCACACGCCGCGCTTTGCACTCGTCAAACCGCCCGGAACCAAGCTGGGATCATAGTGGGGATCGATCGATAAATTCAGTGTTGGGCGTTGTATCGGCAAGTTAGTCGATCCTCTGCATTATCTAACAGTTCGAGCTTCGACAAGCCAGCCAAAACAAGCTAAGATGCCGGGACCAGGATGCGACAAGTGCAAAGGTAAGTATTCATTCATATATAAACATATATCGTCGGATCGTATTGGGCATTAATAAGTGTTAACATGACGTTTCCTCATTCTGACATAACTGCGCCAATTAATACCTACATTTAAATAAATAAAGTCAGATCTATCTTAAGTAAATAGCAATGTGTATAGCGCTGATAAAGTAAATTTAATCAGTTATACTGATTAAACGATAAAAACTGTTGCACTCTTAAAATTTATTAGTTTAGATAATTTTGTATTTCCAAGTATATATACATACATACGGTATGTATATATAATAATATATGTATATATATTATATTTCTATAGTTTCTTTTATACACACACATATATATGTATATATCATGTTGTAATATGTATGCCGTACTTTTTGTATTTATATTGCAGATAAATGTCAGGACGGTTGCAAGTGTGGTGATAACTGCGGATGCTGCGACTCCGGATGCAAAGGTAACATTAAAAATTAAAAGACACATTTTAATTGATTGCGCCATTTATTGGTTATTGATTATTTTGCTTAATCATTTATCTATACTACGTATTCTGACACAGTCAATAATATTGTCTCAGTATCCATCATTAATATATATTAATTGATACCATTGATATATCATTAAAACTGCTACAGCTGTTACCGACAAAATTGTAAACGTAAGTTGGAAGCATAATACGGATCTTATATGATCAGAAAGGCCACGGAAACATTACTCATGTGCACACGAGCATCATTCTATCTTTGTTTTATATTTAATGAGCAATAAAGATAAAATATACGAATGGTGTTTCTGAACGCAGCCTAATTATCAGTATTCTATATTTGTTGCTATTAAAGTCGGCTATTAAAAG
Source organism: Pseudomyrmex dendroicus (assembly GCA_014825645.1). Lineage (NCBI taxonomy): Eukaryota > Metazoa > Arthropoda > Insecta > Hymenoptera > Formicidae > Pseudomyrmex > Pseudomyrmex dendroicus. The sequence continues at coordinate 7,193 of QVNZ01021490.1, forward strand.
TGTTTTAAAATACTGTTTGTACTGAGCAGTGTATATCTCCGAGAATGACCTACTCTGTTCCACTTTTTGTTTTCGTACAATGACCGGCTAATGACTGTTATCGTCGGTTCGTTGTACCGCTTAGCACAGTACATCGCAATTCCGCTTGTAGTGTGATTTTGTTGCAAGTGCAATTGCGTCACTCGGTTCTCGGAGTTGTTGTAATTCTTTATTAGCTTGTTATTACGGATGAAAAGAGAAATAATTTCCTGGAACACAATTTTTCTCTTTCATTTAAATTTTTTTATATTCTGCGAAATTTTTTTATTTTGAAAGATGTGTTTTACAATTAAATCTTATAATAAGATTTAATCATTAATAAATTTTTAAAAACAATACATATATATGTAAAAAATATACATATATAAATAATATATATATATGTATAAAATATATACATGTTTTATATATATTTATATAGACTGTAAAATTGTATATATAAATCTTTTTTTTAATTTTCTATAAAATAATGTTATACAACTATTGTTAATCCTTCGTGGCCAGACCGAGTCTGTGAGACCTACGCGATTTTAAAATTGATATTTTTTCTAAAAATCAATATTTTTTAAATTTTGATTTTTTGACAGTTTGAACAATTCTGCGTCGATAAAAAAAACAATTTGAAAAAATCTCTAGTAGTTTCGAAAATACAAGCGTTTAAAAAAAACTAATTTTTTCTAGAAATGTTGATGTGCAATTTTTAAGTGGGTTTGGGAGACACACGTCTGGCTTTGAAGGTTTAAATTTGATTTTTTATAAATTTAAGCGGATAAGTAAATTATGATTTTTTATGTTTACAGACCAATGTGGCTGTAAAACGGGCGGACAATGTACATGCAAGCCTTGCTCTTGTTAATTAGTAAACCGTGACAAGGACATATCATATAATATCTTTATTAAATGATACAATATAAAATTATATAATGATGTAAGTCCAATATGTGGACAAACAAATTGGAAAACTTATATTAATGGATAAACTTTTATGCTTAATGAAATACTTTCTACTATGATACGCCTTCTAGAAATATAAACAACTAATAAATTAATAATTCTGAAACTTTAGAGATGCGTTGTTTTATTTACTGCACACTTTCTACTTTTCTTATCCTTTCATAACACAATAGTAGACATAATAAGGAACCGAATGGTATATGATTCTTTTTTCAAGAATTAAAAATAACTAACGTATTGTTCGGAAAGTTTATAACATTCATTTCCACTAAATAGTATCACCATAAATGACAAAATGTCCGAGATATGAACACAAAATATCAAAAGCTAAATTATAAGTCGATACGATACTTTCATTAAGGAAACGCTTCATAATATGCTCTTTGCAATCCATGAAAAATAATTTATATAAAAAAAGATGGATTCAACATTTAACCAGCCTTTTCGAGATTGCGACATAAGTGCAAAAACGTATTCAAATTTTCTCATGTTTCTTATGATTATTTTTGTTTATATCATGTGATTCTCGTACATATATACAAATAGTTGTCGAAAGAGTCGTATAAAGTATATTTGTTTCAAAAGTATGCATTAAATAATTATTATATATTCCGTTTTTGACACATTGTCGAACCACTTTTGTTTTTTAAGACAATATAACAACGATTTTTATACTTCTCTATTTGTATATTTCTATTTTTTTCTTCGGAAAAGGATAATTTAATGCATACCAGAATATGTATAAACTGTGTATATATAAAAATATCGTGTAGGTATTTTTCTTTCTTCTTTTTTAAGAGGATGCTGAACTCCGACAAAGAAAGTCCGTCACAAATGCCACTTAGCAGCTATGCTGTCGGGTAGCTGGCGCCATCTTTCGAGAATGAATCGAACAAAATCAAGGATAGATGACATGAGAAAAACAAGGATAGACATATGTTTCTCTTCGGCGATTCTGCTAAACCTGCACTAATCGTTGGGACATATTTTCTTTTTTTAAAAGCTTCAAAATCCTTTTCTAAAACACTCAAAATATTCGTTTATGTCTCTAGAATGGCTCAGACAAATTTTGTTGTGATTCATACTGCCGACTTTGTATACGAAGTGAAAATGTTGTCTACGTGATAACAGTTTATAAACTTTTTTCCGTATTTCTTGTTAATTTTTATCCGAGCTATTTTTTAGCATATTCTCTTTTATTTTGGAGAAACGTTTTTTATTCTGATCAATAGTTGCAGAGTAAGTATGGCCCGCAACAGCGATGGTAAAACAGGAAGGTTCCTCTTAATAGCCTCACAGATTATAACGCTTTCTGCATTTATTTTACATTAGTTGGAATTAAAAAATATGTAACTATATATATAACAGTACACAACTATCGACTGTCAATGTGTAACAGTATTAGCTGTAACAGTATAATTATTAGTGTAAAAAGTATAATTTTTTTTATAGATTCTATTTCATAACTGTAATACCAAATAACATATATATGTTTCAAAAAACGTTTTATATGCGTTTGTTCGGAATTATAATATTTGAAAGTAATATTTTATAATCGATTTTTAATAAAACATTTTTTATGAATTTAAATGTCTGATCGTTAAACGTTAGATAAAATCACAGACTTCTATATACTACACTAGACCGCTAGCTCGCGTGATCTCAGCAGAGATAATGGCAACAAAATCTATGTATGTACAATGGGGGTACTGCGGAATGCAGGTTTCATTAGTTGATTTTGGAGGGTTCGTCCAGTCGTTGCCTATATACTTATGTACGTGCGCGACGATGCATACGCAGACAGCAATTCAGCAAAATGTATCGAAACACTGGGTTATTTGAGTGTACCGCATATGACAGAACTCTTACGACTCTCAGACAAATTACTTAATGATCATTTTGAGAGAGCCGTTGCTAGACTGGAAAAACGAATGTCACAACCTCACAACTCAATCAGCTGTCAAACAAAACACATAGACATATAATAGACGGAGCATTCGTACAAGAGGAGCTGAAGACTTCATTAAAAGAGATAGAAATAGTCGTGAAGCGGTTCTCTTCTTTTCTAACAGAGTGAGTTGATTGGCCGCGACAGGCCGAGGGAGTGGCCGAGGAAGTGGCCGAGAGAGAGACAATTACTCCAGCATTATCTCTGTCTTTTAATGTTGTCTTGAACTTTTTCATATGAAAGCTCCGTCTATTATATAAGTCTATGACAAAAGACATGACGGCCATCTTGCATTCTTCAGTACTCCCATCTTTTCCCTCCATGACGGCTTAAGTACATAAATTTTGTAATCAGCCTTACATAGGAAGTACACTAATGGTCTAGTATACTATAGAAGTCTGTGGATGAAACGTTTTATTTTTGACAAAAAAATACGTTTAATAAAACTATTATAGAAACATTTATTGTATCAATGAAGAAAATTTTATAGATAGTCTTTTTGATAAACAATTATTGTAAAATATGTTTTTTACAAGAAAACGTGCTATATTGCAAAAGTGATATTAAAAAAGTAATGTTACTAGTCGAAAGATCATATTTAAAATAAGTATTTTAGATGGTCAAATCTTGAGATCTTATGGATTCTGTATCCGATTTGAGTTGGAATATGTTAAATTTGGTCATTTTAATTTAGATATCAAAATATTTTTGTTAAACCTCCTTCAACAGGCGCAAAAAGTTAGCGCTCAAAGTTCTTGGTTTAAAACACATTTTGGCTCAAATCAGATATGCAGAATCCAGGTAGGATCCTAAGACTTGACCATATAGAATATCTATTTCAAACGTGTGATTTTTTGACTGGTAACGTTACATTTTTGATATCACTTTTGCAATATAATATATACTTATTCCTTCTCCGTCCACAATTCTCCGAGAGAATGTGGGGACACCTCATTTTTCGAATAACTAGCACAACACAGGCGCGCGCTGCGCGCGCGCTACTGATTTTATACACTAATACAAACTTCTCACTCGCACACAATCACTTACA
>QVNZ01021492.1:0-23665 GCA_014825645.1 Pseudomyrmex dendroicus
GCAACGTAGTTGCCAATGTGCACCATCCATGGACATGCGCTGGCTTACGGGCCGGAATAGCTATCGTAAAAACTCTTACGGGCCTGGCCTCTCTCAAGTTTCTCTCTGATAAAATCAACTAATTAAGCATCTAGCAAAGTCGTCATAGTACTTTATAGAACATAACATAAAACTATGCTGTAGTTTTGTATAAACCTATCACGTTGTCGATTTGGCTGAATTGACTAACGTGATTGATCAATTCCGAGTGCGACTCGCTTTTGCGTCTTGTACAGATACGCCTTTATCGTTTAAGTTTTTGTGTTTCCTACTTTATCTATATTATGTATAATTCACTTATAGTTCTTGGATACATAGTGTAGATGACGCTCTAGCCGTTACAACACCAACCCAAGGTCGTTCTGTTTATTCACTGCCAGTACTAAAAATCTATATTTCACGTCGCACGTGCTATATATTTAAGTACTGGCAGTAAATATCGGAAAGCAGCCCTTAGTCTTAAGAGAGAAGTTCTCGTATGCGCGTATATATGTGTGGATCTAACACTCGTCAAATGTTTCTTTCATGTCTCGTCAGGTGATAGTTCGAAATTGTGCAAGAAGTGCGTATATGTTGTGTAATACTACATGGGCTGCGTTCGTGGAGCGCGCTATTTGCGCTATTGCATCATTGTATCTTTGTTTTTCATTTAATGAGCGATAAAGATAGAATAATGCATAATGCACGTGGTCAGCAGAATGGCTCTCGATCAAAATGTTACGGTTGAAAAACCGGTATATAATCGATGTCAAATGACAGCGGCGGTGTCTAATTCAAATCAAGGAGAAAGTTGAAACGCAAAGACTGGAAAAGTGAATAGGTATCTACGCAATATCTGGCTACCAGTCATCAATACGTTATCCACGTGTGAAAAGGTTGCGTATGTTTTGCGAATTTGCGACTGATGCACCACATGCTTGGGCAGTTATGCAAATTCATGTAAATTAATTTATATGTAGTTTATGTAAATTATAGCGGTCGAATAATCGGCAGTTATCGCGTTTGTCACGTGATCGACTTCTATTGTTTTACATATAAATATTTCTTCACAGAAAAGTGTTAAAAATATAAGTGATGTTTATATAGTGTAATGTAATGAAGTGAAAATATTTATATAATTTTTTTATTTATATAAATATACATTATATACATTATATAAATATACATTATATACGAGATGATAAGAGATAAGAGATGTTACTTGTGATTTTATAAATTAACGTATAAACTCATAGCGCAAATTACTAATTTGGTTTTCTTTTTATTTTTTTATTTTTTTTTTATTTTATTTTTTTTTTTGACAGAAATTAAATTATGCAAGATCGAAATGTAGAATATTAATTTTATTTTTTATACGTATTACGATTTAATCACGCGCGTGTCTATAAAAAATAAATTCAAAGTATTGACTTAAACATATTCAGTTTTTACATTTTATATAGGAGAAAAAACGGTTTAAAGCTATTTTCAACTATTTACATTAAAATTTTCGTGAAAGTGTGTAAAAACTATAGTCATATTTATCACTGTGTGCGCGTTATATCAAATGTTTTTGTGTAAAGAAAAAATTAGATATGTTATCTGTAATTGCATTTAAAAAAAAACGACAGCAAAATGACAATATATGAACTTTGTACTATCTCGTTAATACATGTCAATCAAAATAATCTTTTTATTTTGATAAAGAAACAAGAACTAAAACCACGTTTCTTATAATCAAAGTTTATCAACTTGCACAAGAATATTTATATATATCACCTTTTATTACTTAGGAAATAGGAAGTTTTATAAATCTTTAGTTTACGATTATGATATAATCACATTTAAATGTTCGTATTGTTATCAGAAAGTTCCAACAAAAGCACTTTAATTAACCACAGCCTTAATTAACCAGCTTCTCTCAAACACGTAGCGTATCATAAGTGATAACATATTATCATTTAAGTTTAATTAACGATCGTAGTACATTGCATAGCAGAATACATTGTACATAATTGGGGACACAAGATAAATGTCTGCGCGCATCATTGCGCAATTATTTAAGCAATTATGATGACGTGAAATCATTAGTTTGAATAGATGACGAGCGTTAAACGCATTTATCTTTTCGGCTTACATTTAGAAGACAACACGATAACGCATAGATAAGAATAAATTATGTAACCGCTGAAATGCCACCCTTGTATTTCCTCGTTCGCATGTGGCACTGCACACAAGCTTGATTTGGAGTTTTTTTTTAATTTTTTGCACTTTAAAAAAAGAAAAAGAATATCGGAAACGTTATTAATTCTTTCTTATTTAGAACAAATTTTCCAAGCTTACAAGTTAATAAATTATTAAACATAAGTATTTATACATACGTACATATATATATAATCTAATGGAACAATAGTTTAAAAAAAAAAAAAAGAGCTGGTGAAATATCGCGCTTGATATTTTTTGATACTGTGCACAATTAAACAAAATATTAAAATATTATTATAAAAATTAATAATTAAATAGTTAGAGATTATATCTGTTGATATTTATCTAGAATTATATATAAAATCCGAGTAGTATTGTCATAAGTTTTTAGTTCAAAACAAAGAGCGCGCGCGCGAGAGCTTTTTATATTTTAAATTCTCCCATGAGTTTTCAAATGTTCGGTATAAAGTTTTTGTTTTCTTTATAAATAGAGTAAAAAGAATCGACAATTTTATGTGATATTACAGTGACCGTTTTGCGAGTTTCGCACGATGTCGTCGACGGGATGCAACGCAATGTGCAGAAAATACTTTGGTTGGTTAAAACATATATCGGTAGAACCGACTATGTGGTTGTACATGATGGCCTTTATGTTCACATCGGTTATCGAGCAGGACTTCTTCAGATATAAGGCATGTCGAGTAGATCACGGATATTCCCAAGAGGAATGCTCGAAGATGACCAATGAAGAGATAAAAACTGCAGTACAGGTGTGCTCATGTAAACATCATTTCTTATTTAAAAACAATTACTTTGAAAGAGTGATTTAATTGCACAACTGTGACGCACTCGAGCCGTTCAATACGCTCTAAACTGCAAAAAATACGAACATCCGATATTTCAATTTTTTCACTTTTATTCAATTCTTTGAAACAGAATTACTCTTGAAATAGACGAATTCCAAGAAAGTTTTCGAGTTGTGACAATTGGTATCTATACTCTTCACTCATGTACCATTAAAAAACCGGTTATCTTGCAGATAACCGTTGCGAAATTTCAACAATGGAACGACATTGCCGGACATGTGATACCTATTATTTTGGCGATGTTCTATGGGAACTGGAGTGATCGGCGCGGACGTAAATTGCCGCTCATTCTTGGTCTGATCGGCAAATTAATTTACTCCGTGATGATCGTAATCAATTCCATGATGGACACTTGGCATCTGAACATGGTAGTGTACACGGCCACACTGCCGATGAGTTTTCTCGGCGGCGATGTTGCTATCTTCGGCAGTTGCTTCGCTTACATATCGGACATATGTTCTGCGCAACAGAGAACTCTGAGAATCACAATCTTAGATGCCATCTATCTCAGCACTATGCCTATGGGTTAAGATCAATTTTCTTGCAAAACACGATAATCCATTGTTATTCTTATAATCATCTGGATAAATATGCTTACAAAGTTTTACGTAGATATTTTTACGAATGATTAACATAACATTTTTAAAACGTCTTCTGATTTTACATCACTTAGTTAAACTGCGCGCATATATTTGTTACGTAACATAAATCTTGTTTCACTCGTCAGAACGTTGATTAATATTAATGAGTTTTGACAAGATGACGGTATATCTGATTATCAATAGCATTCTTTTCTGTTGTGATTTTTTTAAGTTTTATTTGTTTGCAGGTGTTGCACTCGGATCGTATGTGTTTACTCATGTGGTCAACTCGTCGTACGCGATTATGTTTATGATAAACGCGAGTTTGCTCGCGCTGGCGATTCTATATTCGCTCCTGATGCTCAAGTGGCGAACCTCACCGCGACAGCAACCGCTAGCCGGTGCTAACTGGCTGATAGACTTCTTTGACACAAGACATGTTGCTAGCACCGTGCGAACGATGGTGAAATCAAGACTTAATCACGGCAAATTGCATTTGTGGTTGCTTTTGTCGGCCATGTTCTTCTACACGTTTCAGAGAGATGAAAAGGTCAAAACTCAGTTGTACACTTCGCTGATTTTTAAGTGGACTGTAACTGACTTCAGTAACTATAAAACATTACTATCATCTCTCTACGTTGCAGGTCAGTTGACTGCAAGCTTGATCGGCTAATAATACCCGTATTTAAGTTGCCAGTTGAGTTTTAAGCGAGTCGAGTGAAAAGAGAAAATGTTTATCAATCATGAGTACTTTCACTTCCACTTAATTTGTTTGTGTCAATGATAAAAAAAAAATTACAACCTTGTTACATGAAAGTTGAAATTATACGATAAAAACTCGATTCTTCGAATACGGAAGTATAAAGTGAAATATCAAGTGCAAGATATATAACATTGTTGACTCTGTTTGCGCTTGACTTCGATAAGCTAGCGATTATTGGCTTGGATTGGCTTTATTAACTCTCCGACAGCAGACTTAATCATTTTTTACGTATAAGTTTAATAAAATATTGATAAAAAATTATATATATATATATATATGTTTAACAACTTAAAATAAACTTTTGTTCTAACAGCATTGCTTGGTGGTGTGCCTATTATGCATAAATTGGGAATGAAAGATGTTTTTATCGTGGTAGTTGGAGCAATGTCACATGCAAGCGGAAGAATATTATATATTCTCGCGAATATTCCGACAGTATTTTATATAGGCAAGTATCTTATCATTCCTAATTTTTTCTCTAGTCTCACAATCACATATTACACATTTCTGTCTGTGAATATGCTTAAAATTGTTTCCTATACATTATTATAAAAAATATCAGATTATATAATAGTTTCATCACTTGCGGATTAAAATATTACACACACGTTGCATATTCAAAGGAATGAATTATGTAAAAGAAAAAATTTATAACAATAATTTGTTTTTACAGGTGCTGTAGTTTCAGCGTCGGGACCTGTAGTAGCTCCTGTACTTAGATCTATGACTTCTAAGCTTATACCTGTGGAAGAACGAGGTATGTAAGTTTTGTATCTAATTTTACATTGCTTTTCAATAATGACATAGTTTTACACAAAAATTGATTTTATATTAATAAATTAATGGCTCTTATATAAAAAAAACTTGATGACATTACTTGATGACGTAACTTGCGGTAAAAAGCGACGTGAGTATAAGATCTTTTACAAAAAAGTAATTGGCGTGCAAGCATATATATAGTTTTAATTTTTGATATCACCACAATGAAAACAGATTTTGTGTAAATGTCTAGATTATTACAAATAAGGATATCATTTTCATGTCAAAATTTAATTCCGACACTTATCACTTATCTCTGTATCATGTTATGTCGAAATATGATATGATTGTCAAACTCAACAGAAATCCAAGATGAAAATGTACCCGTTTCAATTTTACGCTACATCAACAATTTCGTTTTGCCTTTCGCAACAGAAAACAGATATAATCGTATTATATCGTGATTATTTTCAGGAAAGGTGTTCGCGATGCTTTCCGTATGTGACAATGCAGTACCGCTGTTCAGTGGTACTTTATACACTCAAATTTACAACGCCACGATAAAAACGGCACCAACCTCTTTTTTCTGGTTGACTTTTTCTACGCAAATTGCCGTACTTCTACTTGTTATGTAAATAGACTTCTACTTTTGATTTGAAAAGTTTATTTTATTCGATAAATTTAATTTCTGCAATTTTATTTCCTTTTAGGCTTATTCATTTTACATCGTGGTCTAAGCATGCGAATGAGCAACATGACGATGAAACTGTGACGTCATCTTTACAGAATGATACTTCAGCAACTCAACAAAATAACTAAACTATTTTTGAATTATGTGATATATAAAATCATGAACTTTAATATCATATATATATATATACACAAATGTTACAAATGACAAGTTTAGAAATCGCATAATATTTTTATTTTTTCGAAGTCATGTGTACACACAGAATATAAGTTTTTTAAATCAACGCAGAATATTTTTTTCATATCAACGCATTTAAAATAATATTTACTTGTCTTTTTCTTTACATTGTTTTCTGTAGGTTTATCAAATTTGAGATCTTTTTGTGAGAATATGTAATTTTCAAAATTTACTTCTCAGTTGCTTGTACAAAATAAAGTTCCATAAGAATTTCACAAATATAATAAATTAAAACATAAAATACAAAACTACATGTAATATATAGACAGGAAAAGAATACTACAGTCTATGTCCCTGTTATAAACTATTAACGCATAATTTTTTATATAACGTTGATAACAATGTGTTGTTATACAAAACAAAAAAATAAACGCAAAAAGTTCAATATTAAAAGATTAATATTGAAAGTTTTGATAGATTTCTCTAAGATTTTGTGACTGATTTAGTTTTATGATACTGCACTTTACAAGTATATAGATGTATTATATGTATTATTGGGAAGATCATATACTTGTGTAGTCATTGCAATCATTTTTAACAAAATTACTTAATCCATTTTTCTATCACAAAATCGATCAACACTTTTGCACTCACTTAATATAGTTAAATATTAAACATTATATTCTATGAGATTGTATTATACAAATGTGCATGCGATTTTTATATAAACGAATTTTTTTACATTATATACTGTTATATATATTGTATACGTACTATTTTTATATTGGAATAATTATATACATATAGTATATTTCTGTAATAAGAAAATTTGTACTTTCTCTTACTCGATTGAAACTCTGTTTTTTGTTAAAGATAGTAATTATATATTAAGTTTTGTTTCAATAACCTAATCTCTGATAATTAAACTTAAAAAAACAAACTGTGTGCAAATTTTATCTGCATATTTTGCAAGATTTTTCTCTTCTTTTCTTTTCTTTTCTCCTTTGGTCTCATTTCTTGTTATCACTTCTACTAATAGAATTGTGATCTGAAGATTTTGGTCTGTATACTCACTTCCTCAGTCTATCCATCTGAAGATTCTGATATCACGTCCATAGATGATGAAGTTTCCTGTGTACATATTTATCCTTCTTGTCTGAATTTGTCATATTTTTGATAGAGCATCTTAGCAGTCTTTAATTAAGAAATTGTATTTAAAAATATTTTTGTTTCAGAAAAGATGAGTTGTCATAATCCTCATCTTCATCTATGTAATATGTTTGTTGTGGTATTCTGAATTCATTTCTTAGGTACTTCTGACTAAGTGGAACAGTCACATCAAGAGGTATTTTTATCTTTTTCTTCAACAAGCCTTTTATTACATGTTTTGGAGTGCTAGTGTACAAGTTATTTACTGTACATTTCATTTGTTTTAGTGCTTTGTTATTTACTGACATTACTGTTGCATAATATAAGTCAGGATAAGTTTTGCAATATATTTTTTCAGCACCTTCTAGTGGATAAACCTTTAGATAGTGGAATTTCTCCTTGTATTTATCATAGAGATCTGTCAGAGCTTTTCGTAAGTCCGCAGCTTGCTGAGCAATAGCAGGAAGCATAATGGCTTTGGTCTTGGAATAGATGAAATTATCCATGAGTAAGATGGTCTTCATTCCAAAATTATGGAGAATCATTTTTACTTGTAGCAGAGCTTGCTTCACAAGAGCTGGTGTTCCAGAAGGCTGTTCTTGTAATGCCAGGTCTAGAAAATTTTTTCTGATTGTTGCACGGGGCTTAATCCAATTCTGCCAGGATACCAGAACATTCATAAGTCCTGTATACATGTCACGTTTTGCTAGCTGTGTGGCAATTACATCTTCGATCCCCAATGTTATGCAGATTGCATGCCATCTCTTTTGAAGATAGTCATAGTTAGGTTTTCCGGATAAATGAATTTCCTTAGCAAGAGTCATAAGACCCGCCATCCCAATGAAAATTATCACTTGATCTGACTTAGGATACTTCTCAACCTTGCACAAAGTTTCTTGATTCTCGCCAGTCAGCACTAGCTGTTTCACGGGAATTATAATGGGACGTTTTTTTAACATCCAGCATATAGCAGTTATTATAATTTCTTCCGGTTGCATAGAAGCAGCGGTTAAAATTGCAAAAGGTGGTTCGAGGTATGCTGCCGGTTCCTCGTCGAAAGACCTAACCGTTCTTTCGATAGAAACGTATTCAGATAATTTAGACATGTTGTTGTATGTTGATTCCAATTACGTGTATTTTTCCTTTTTTCTTAATCTCCTTTCCTGTTGATTCACGTGCCAAAGAATTCAGTTTGCAATTGTTTCGTAGTTAGTGTCGCTGAGAAATGTTCGCTTGAATGAAAAATGATGTTACTACAAAACGATCGAAGATGTAAGAGTGAGACAGAAAAGAAACTATTCTTCTTGTTTCTATATCCAACATTAAGAAACAAAAGAAACGCGAGATACTGTTGACCAATGAAAACTTGGAGAGAAAGAAAACTGGTAGATACACCTTTAAGTATCTCCGTTTTCTCCAATTCGACTGTTTCCTAAATATTGAAGTGAATGCTCATGTATAAGCCGGTATCCTTATATTTAAGACCGTCTTAGGATGATTTAAGACGCTGTATGAGCCGTCTCATTGGCTAGCACATCATGATTACCTCAAGCAGTCTTAAATATGTATAAGATCGAGCTATGAATGGGTCGACTTTATACTCGAGCGTTCGCTTCGATATTTAGGAAACGGTCGAATTGGCGAAAACGGAGATAAAGAGATGTATCTAGTATTTTTCTTTTATCATTACAATAGAGTTTATTGGCTTTCGATTTTTTCCGATTGACATCTGCGTAATATAGAATCCCTTGATGAACAAAAGCGACTGTTTGAGCGACTGTGATTGGCGCGAACATTGCGCGATAATTTAAACAATCGAGACTCGCGGCATTTATATATTCAGTTGAAGAAGACATTAAATTTAAAAGCACATACAATAAATATTAAAGAAAATGTTTTATATATGTATATGATCAATAACAGAATTATATTGATTATTTTAAATGATAGTAAAATCATACTCTTTTTGTTAGGTTAATTATTGAAACGATTGTGTGTTTTGTGAAAATGATAATTATATTAAATTGTTTTTTCCAGTAACATTTAGCGATGGAAATTGAAGAAGCAATTTGTGCGCAAAAGTTTTTTTTATAGCTAATACAATATAGTTAATACAGTCATGTGAGTTACGATTGTTTTTTTATATATGTATACATAATACATCGTTTTTTTCTAATAATTAAATGAATCATAAAATAATCGCGACGATGAGTTGCGTACAAAAAATTAATTAACATATATTGCTCATTGCTTTGACGCACACAAGTAGATTAAAACTTAATTGCACAGTTGATGTTAAAAATCAAAAACGCACGCACGCATAGTTGCACGAAGAGAGAAAGTATCGCAGCAGTGCTAACATATATTTCTGGCGTATGTACAAGAGATTTTGATATTTATGATTTCTGGCTTCATTTTCTCCGAGAATTGCGTTAATCGGCGAAACTGAGTTTTTGGAAATTGTGTTTCGAATTTACGAGATGTTTAAAGCGGTTTTAGAAAAGATATATATATAAATTCATTTTAGAAAAGATATAATATATTCATTCAACGTATACACAAGCCGTAAGCGTGTCAAGGCCTATTAGCTAATTGTTGCTTGTCGTATGGAATTTTCGATCTCTATCCAGACATAGCACAGATCTCTAAAAGACGCCTTATTGTCTCTTTAAGATATCTTTTGACCTTTCTGTGCTGTCTGGGATAAAGCGAATTGTTTCGCAAGAAATTCTCCACTCTCTTTTACACAACGCGAGGCATTACTTAATAAATTATATTTCATACTCGTGTTTTGATCTTTATTCTCATCTGATGTGAATCATTATCTATATTTGTAATTATATTCACGCGAGATAATTATATATATAGAACTTTATTAATAATTACATTAACTAACATACGCTTATGTACAACATTATTCATATAGATTGTGACACTATAATTAAACACTATATATATATCTTATAATTTCTTTTTGCGACCTGCATTCACTATGACGTGCGCATCTCCGTTTTAATTGAATGTTGGAAACACACGCAAACAGTATAAAAAAAAAAAAAAAAATGAATGAGAACAAACACCTGCGGTTCTTTCGGAACTTTCTTGCATTTCCTCGGACATAAGCAAAATGTTCAGATACAATATTCTCGTTTTCTGACCCAAATATCCCCACCCGCGCAAAAGTCACCGGTGTATAAAATCTGCCAAACGTGTTCGAGAAGATTACATACTGTTTTCACTTCATCGAACACTTGTCGCCAAGAACCATAGAGAGATCTCGCTCGCGCGCATATCATGGTAAAATATTATAAACATACCAAACACAAAATGTTTGTGATTTACAACGAAACGTGCTTTTCTCTTATCGATGGCAATTCGCGCGCGTGCCATAAATAGATAAATTTGTTGAATGATATAATTTGTTGAGAATTGTAAAATTTATTGTACATGTCGTTCTTGATTTCGCGCTAAATACGCATAATTACGCAACGAAACGCTTCTGTTAAACACACGCAACGTCAAAATTAATTACAACAAAATTTAAATTAACAACTATAAATAAAGCGAGAAAGAGGAAAACGACAATCATTCAAATTGTAACTTACATTTTCTCGACATTTGTTTTGATCTATCACGATTTTATTGGTAAAAAATGAAAGCTGCGAGATTTATACGTGGAAAATAAACCCGTTGCGTGTCGAAGTAACGTCTTAATGCGATTGTCAGTTCGTTTCCGTTTTTTGAACGTATCTGTAAATTAAATAAGATTTCTGAGAATTTCTCTCTGTCTTAGTCCCTCAGTCTTTCCTGTCCGGGTGCGCGGTTGGTTGCAACATAAATTGCACGACCATTTACAATTGATTCCTACATTTGAACGAGCTCTGCTAATATTTCCACCGCAAAAGCTATATCGAGAGTAACCGACTACAAGAACGAATTCAATTGTGTATGCAGAGACTATTATTTCAAGTCAATTATTCCACTTTCTCGCGCAAAAACGCAGCTTCCTTAATATAAACTGCAATACAACGGGTACAATACAAAAGATGGTTTACGACGCGCGATCGAATAATTTTCTTACATAAAATTCTAAAAAAAAACAAAAAAAAAAAAAACACGTAGCAGATAAAAGAATAAAATTTTGAAGAGTCTCATTTGTTTAATCGAAAAATATTTAATTAATTGTAAAAAAACGCATCTTTATTTTTCAGAGTTTGCTGTTGAGAAAAGTCGTCGAAATAATTTTAGTCGGTCTCGCGGTATTTGCGCACGCAATACCGACTCCGAATCCGTCCAGATCCGGAGCAATTACGGCTTATCCGATACCTCAAAGACCGCCTTACGCGCCAAATCCATGGATCTATCCGAGACCCACCACGGCGCAATCCGTGGAGCGTTAAATACTGTGATTCCGGATCACCGCGTTCCACGCAAGGATCCTACTTTTTCGAGAGAAGACATATCTTTATTGACTATTTCCGCAACTCCCTCTCGTAAATTTTAAGCGAGAGATGTTCGGATCCGACGAAAATATGCGCTTGTTGCATTAAAGTACGAGAGCACTATCGATGATTTGACACACACATTAATTTATCATCGAGAAACGAGATTGCGCTCAAATTTATTAATATCGTAATGTGTATAAAAGTGGATATGTACATATTGACTTATCTCATATCTACAATTGTAGAAGCGAGTCTGTATAATGTATTTATAACAATTATAAATACATTATTATCCGTTGTGTTAATTGTGTGTCCAATTACTTATATATGTCCACGCTCGCATGTAAGATACGAAATATTTATCGAGAGAGACACACGCATTACAAATGTATCAAATGTGGAATCTAGCTTATCATATTATCTTTTACATATTTAAAAAACAATCTTATTAAAGTCGAATACAACACGTCGGTTTTACACATTTAATTCCTCTGTCACATGATCACTGTTGTAGTGATTTTATATATGTACGCAACATATCACAAAGAAGCAAAAAAAAAAGAAGAAAAACAAAAATAGAGATTCAATATACGAAATGGACAAATATTTTCTATTTAAAAGCACGTGCGGATTTCTTGCCAAGGTAAATGACTTCTTGTCCGCCGTATAATATCTCGTTACGATGCTACGAAGACGCTCACTCGAGATGGAGAATAGCACACGAGGTATTGTCTAACAGCTGCCGATCCGACGATAACGATGCGCGTCACGTAAGCGGTTCGCGCACGTAAAAGTCATGCACAAAGTTAAGTACTTTTACGCCTTCATGCATTCTTTTTTTTTTCTGTTTTTCTCTCTCTCTCTCTCTCTCTTTCTCTCTCGCCGACGTCTATTCTAATTAATTTACCTTACACTTATCGTGGCGTCAGCCAAGCATGTATCGTCACTTCCACGCATTTCCGCGTTAGCGTAAACTGATTATATAATATCGATTTAACTTGACTCGCGATCAAGAAAAACTAGGCGATCGAGAAAAACCAAAGCGATCTTTATCTCAAGGTTGATCGGAAAATCCTTTAGACGATAGTTTTTCATTTTGCGTCATTCTCGCGTTTGTCCGACAATATTTTTTTATACTGCGCTAAATAAATGAATAAACATCACCGGCT
Organism: Pseudomyrmex dendroicus; assembly: GCA_014825645.1. Taxonomy (NCBI): domain Eukaryota; kingdom Metazoa; phylum Arthropoda; class Insecta; order Hymenoptera; family Formicidae; genus Pseudomyrmex; species Pseudomyrmex dendroicus. Next base: position 12,824 of record QVNZ01021492.1, read on the forward strand.
TTAAATACACTGTTAAATACACTGTTGTTTATCAGTTTCTTTTCTCTTATCAATTAAATACTAATATAAAAACGCATTGAGCTGAATAATAACGAATTATATTCTTCTGTTTGCGAGTGTCACCGGAAAAAAATACTGTCATCAAAAAAATACAAAAACTTGAATTATTGCGTCTTATTGTTGTCATTTAAAATACGTGTTACGTAATTGCGACAAAAACTTATTCCATCACGGTTGCAGTTCCGAAAGTTTCCGAATGATGCGACAATCCCTTACACATTCATGCAACAGCGAATCTAAAAACTACGCTACAGCTCGTTAATTCAGTTGCTTGCTACAATAGTGCACTCGCGGAAGCAACGGACACAAAGAATCGAACCAAACTGTATATAGCGACCTAAAAAAAAAAAAAAAAAAAAAAAGATTCCTTTGTGCGAGTGTTTTCGCGACGATATTGCAACGTATATATGACGTCAGTATTCAAAAGCAAGTGCAAGGTCGGCGTAAATGCACAATTTTTTTCGCACACGCGATCGAAGATAACGGCATCTGTATTTCTACATTTCCTGTTTTCTCGCACACGTCTGCATTTAAACAATGACGATACTAAAACTACTTCGCGTTTACATTCGTTATCACAGAAATCTGCAATAAAGTGTTCTCGACGAATGGAGTTAACAACAAATTGTCGCTTACCATGTAAGACAAGTGTTCCAATGATAAAAAAAATACTATTGGCTAGACATTTGTTAAAGACATAATTACAACAAAGTATTTATATATAAAGTATTTATATATTTATACTTTGTAAAAAAGTGTTAGAAACTATAAAACAATTAAAGACATATCTTAATTAAAACATATTTAAAACACTGAGAATTGTTTACGATTAATATTTGCGAATCTAATAATTATATCTCTAATAAATGTCCGACCACTGATGCACGTTCGGTCATTGAAAGACTTTTACTTTATGCAAACTTTTGCATGATAGATCACAGCGATCTCTGAAACGTAACATCACATAATAGTATATGAGAAGGAGAGAAAGAGCGTGTATATGTATACATATAATTGCGCGTGTACGTGTAGCCTTCACTTTCGCGCTACATATACACGCTCTTACACATATGACAAGACTGGCGTGATTCGCGGAATTCGTAACACGTGAATATGCTAATCGCAGATACTCACGTGTGTGTCACGTTTTATAGGAGAGCTCGTCTAGAGTCACTCATTTTAGGCAACGAGAGAGAAAGAGAGAGAGAGAGAGAGAGAGAGAACGCGACTTAATTGCACACATACTACAATAGACCACCGAAAACTGACACCGTCTGGTATGACTTTCTTACGCAAACGCGTACAATGTACGAGACGACAGAGACGCGAATTAATTGGAGGGGTCAGTTTTCATTGAAATCTCTCCTGAGAGAACGAATAAAAAAATAATGAGAAATCATTCTCTTATTTTCTCTCTCCTGTTATTACAAATCGCGAACGGTTCCGAATTGAAGCGCGTATTTATTAACGCGAAAGGAGTTTAAATTTCGTGTGACACATTATTCAACTGTACACGATCAGCTTTCCGAGCATTGCGTATTTCGACAAGTGGAAGCGGACAAGAGCGAATGTGCGTGTAAAATGCGACGCGCATGTAGAAAACGCTCACTTTCGCTGGACACGCTCGGCACTTCTACACGCGTTTACAACTGTCCGCATATATAAATGTGTGTGTGTGTGTGTTTGTGTAAGTAAGCAGCAAGAGAGCAAGCGACTGTGATTCGTGCACAGTGAGCTACAGTCCGCGATGGTTTTCATCTTGTCAGTCAGTCTTTCTGCTCCGACGAGAGGGGGTTGATCGGCATCTTTTCCGCGTTTTTCCGCGATTTACTTACGAGAGAAACAAGCTGTCGGAAACGATGAAGTGCCGACGGACAGCGACGACTTGTCGCGTGTCGACGATGATACGCATCGCCCTTGTCGGAATTGCGGTGGTACACGCATCGCCCATCGAGCCCTTGCCCTCCACCCTGTTATTAAATGGCATCGGTAACGTTGCAAACAGCGCAACCAATTTTCGTAAGTTCGAGATCTTTAAATTATGTTGATTTTCGCTATCGCGAAATTACTCGCCGCGCGAAAGTTTTGTATATATCCGTTGGAAATAACGGCAAATATTTTTCGAGAATAATAACTGTGAGATATATATACAATGCAAACACAGCAAACCGTAAGGTCGGTGTTTAAAGCACGAGAGTTTTATAAATACACGTAATTGTACGGCTGATATAAAAAGAAATGCGTTTTGTGTTAAATTTAATGACTATTTACACATGTTGTAACTCTTGCACTTACAAATATAAATTTGCTCTGAATTCGCTAAAACCGAATATCTTATCTGTATTAAAAATAAGATTATTTTTATTCAATAATTATATCTTGATATTAAACAATGATATTGTAATATAAACAGTTAACATGTTAATAATTAATTATGAGTTATTAATTGTTGGCTAATTAAATATTCATAAAATATTCATCGCGCAGTATATTACGTACAATGACCGCTCATGTGAGATAACAGAAATTATTTAAAAAAATAGGTTTGATATGAAAATTCAATATTATTATTACTTAATGAATGTTTCGAATGTAAATTGAGATATAAATTGAGGAATTTTCTCCTCGGAATCATATACAACGAATATATTTACTTTTTCTAATAATAATTTCTAATAATAATTTCTAATAATAATCTTATATATTATTTTAAATTTATGTCTGAAATTTGAACAAAATGTATAATTCAAGATATATGTTAAACTCTCATAACTGCAAAACGTTTCTCGCGTTGCATTGTCAATATAAAATGACGTGATCAAAATTGAGATAACATAGAGTTCTATTTACATGTATAATGAGAGGAGCTGCTTTGACATACTCGCAATTAGCATTGTATCACGGTGACTTGTTTGAGAAATCAAAAACTGGTTAATTCAAGGTTGAATTTCTTTAGCTGATTGTGATATAGAATTTCAATGGTCTATTCACATATTCACATGCTATGCATATGTGTGTGTGTGTGTATGTGTGGTCACTGTGCGAATGTAAACCTCTATAAAAAACGAGTTCCATAAAACGTTCAAAACCAATGGTAAAATTTAAACAGCGTATTTAACTTGATGTTTGAATACATATCGATATATACATAAGAGATATTTTTATCAACGTTCGACAAAAATACAAAAAGAGGAACTTTATTATCTAGAATAAAATGAGATAAAAAAAATGTCTGAACTGTGAGATAAAGCGTTAACGAAAAATTCTCTTTTCGTTAAGCGACTGTGTTGAAAAGATTGCGCGAAGTATTGATATAAAAAAGAAGATATTTGAGAGGTCTTAAGAATTTATCCCGTCATTTAATTAATAATTTGCGAATAAAAATAAAGATACAAAGTGGCAGATGTTTCTCAAGTATTGCAGACAGTCGAACACGTGAAATTTATTACACCGGTGACCTAAATATTTCTAATTAGCAAAATTTGCAAGACGCGCTATAGTTCTCAATATTTTAATTTCTTAGATACTAAATTCATCGAAATTTATTATCGAACGGTGATGACCTAAATATTTCTAATTAGCAAAATTTGCAAGATGGATTATTATAGTTTGAGTATTTTAATTTGAGTAACACTTCTCAGGTGCTAAATTTACACACTCGTCTTTTTATGCAAAATGTTATACTTATTTCATACCGTTTAGTTTTATAAAACCATCACTACAAGAAGTAAAAAAGAGAGACATTGCGATAGAAATATTCGCGATAACTTCGCACGATGTTGACATATTGAGAACATTTACATTGACAATACGGTATGATATATTATGCAATTTTTGTAAAAAAAAAAAAAAAAAAAAATAGTCGCAGTTCAAATATAGATAAATTATATTTGAACTATCGATTTTTCTGCTGGCGCGCGCAGAGCTCGCAAGCAAACTTTGTCAGAAGGAAATTGTATTTTGTTTAAGAATATCTAACATATAAACTTATTTTTATATATTTTTTTGTTTCCAAGAAGATTAAAACTTAATGTTTTCTTCTATTGTTAGAAGAAATCCATTATCGCAATCATCATTAAAAGATATTCATTCGCACGTTCGTTCGCGGAAATGATTCAAACAAAGATGCAACGAATGGTAATCGCGTTAGAGAATTTTTTTTCTTTAACGCATACTGAATAACGATATCTGTCAATAAAATAGAATTCTCATAATGAGATTGACGCGAAAGACACTTTGTACTCGTCTGCACCGTTAGTCATATCTGTTTTTCGCAGATATGACTGCTTTTACATATCAAAGAGATGAGTACATGTAATGACGAATGAATTACGTGCACGTAATGTGCATTTCAATATGAGTTTTAATTGTAAGATTTCGCAGAAATATGAGAATGTAATGGTAAAGTATTTGTAGTATCGGTCTGCTGCAATTTATAATATAATTGAAAAAATATTATATATATTCTGAAATGGCAATTATTTAGCTGCAAATTTTACATTACACTATGTTTACATTATTTATTTATTTTTTTTAAATATTAGTAAGTTATTATATACGATGCACTACTGACAATTATTATTTCGTCATCTACGTAGTATAATGATTGCAAAGATTTTCTTAATCAACGTGAGAGACTGGGTAAGAATGTTCCGCTGTGACTTTTAATCGTTTTTTACAGTAACAGGATTCATGAAACGACAAAAAGAACTCTTGCATCGCGTTACGGATACCGCCACGAATCTCAGTACGTGTTTTCATAAATTGCAAATCGATCTTAGGAAAGCTTATGCACTTTGCGGCTTAATGCGGCTTCAACAATGCAGATCCTAAAAAGGCACACAGAAGTGCACTTCTTAAACATTTGTATATGCTTGCGATTATATAACAGTTCTTTATAACAATTCTGTATTAAGAAAATAGAGAGAGAGAGAGAGAGAGAGAGAGAGAGAAAGCGTTATTTATTTCAGCGCTTCCGGAACAGTTCTCTTAAGTGCAAAAAGGAAGAGAGAAGGAGAGGAAGAGAGAGAAAGAGAGAAATTAATGCTGTTTTCTTTCAAAAAGCCTGCAAAGGATATTTAAAAAAAACTTCTCTATATCTTTTATATGTTTCTTTATCTTTTATCTTGAAATAAGTAAAAATTTTTCAGTAATATATCGTCTGTGTTTATACAACTTCAATCGTAACGTAGATTACGTGGGTTATGTTGAAAGGTTAGCAAGTAATTATGTTTTCGCAGAATGTTGAAGAAGATAATTTGCGTTAATGTAATTCCAACCGCGCGTAGAGTCGAGTTCAGAGATGCAAATATGTATACACAGATGTCAAATAGAGAATTACACCGTGTTTGTGCCGTAATTTGATCAATAACAACATGACATAACAAACACTAATCGGCATCATGGATTAAGGAAGATTATGTTTCTCTTTGCCGCGAGGAGTACGATACACTTGTTAATTGCATTAGTAGAGAAGCTTACTAACTCCCGATTGCGCTTTAAATAATAAATCGAATTACTTTTTTCATGCTGTCGTAAACTGATTTCGGTCAAATACTGTATGAACTTTATTTCTTATCTTTGATAGAATTATTAAACTTTTTTTAGTAGAAAAAATGCGACTTCGAGCGATTTAAATAATGGATGATGGATTTGAATATTCTCAAATATGCATAATTATAATAAAGATACATTATATTCATATTAATATTAATAAAGATACATTTTTTATAGTTATAATAAAGATATAGTTTAGTTACTATATTTTTCTCTTTATAATAGATAAAAAATTGCGCGCAAGAATATACATAATAAGAATATACATGAGAATATTATAACTCTAAACAAGTTAAATTTAACGACATTAAATACAAAGAACAAAAGTGAGAGTAACACATATTAAAGAAATAATTGTCAGCAATACTTTTACTTTCTTTTCAACAAGTAATATCAGTGTGTTATAATAAATATTTCATTAAATAGTTTCGCGGAATAAATTAGAAATTTTGCAATGTGTTTAAATGCAAATAAGCAAATGTCAAGGACTGACAAAAATGCAGGCGGGCATCACGATGCGATGCCGATTAAATTAATGATTCTGCATTAATGATTATGCATGTGAGACTACTTTCGCGCTTCTCTATCTACAATCTCTCTCGGTGCTGAGAAACCTGTGTGTTTTGATTCAATATTTCTCAATTTGTGCAAAATAACATCTTCAAGTGAACGTATTATTAATTACTCTTGTATTAATTATGTTACTTTATTGGATTTTATCTTAATTACAATCCGTACATTTATATTTTTTATTTTTTTATATACCGCGCCAAATATACATATATTTTATTTATATATACGCGTACTTATATAAACGAATAAATTTCAACATTGAATAATATTTAAATGCAAACTTCAATTACGTAAATATAAGAGAAGATATTAATATCAGAAACAAAAACGGAACTCTATTGGTATATGTTTGCTTTTCTGTCAGTTTAGGGGAAATTAATATCTACTTTTCAGTTAATTCGTATTCCGAATTAATAAAATCATCTGGGTTTGATACTGAAGGAAAATACGATTTTATGTGCCACTTAAATCGACGCCCTGTAGAGAGAAAGTTTCACCGATTCGTCTTCTGGTACACATTTTTTTCACGCGAGATTAAATAAGTTTTGCATCTATTTTTCTTACGATCTTATTTAATTGTAATCGTGCGTATTACTACGTACAATAATAAAAAATAGAAAAGATTGATGGGGCGCGTAAAATAGCACACAGGTCCTCGCGGCGCTGAAAAGTTAAATGCCTGAGCTCTCTTCGCGGCAGCAATAACAAGCAAAGCGCGTATAATCGGATAAACGGAATAAACAAGACTGTAATTAACGGATGGACACTCTTGTTTTCTTGTCTCAGTAACCAATGCCGTGGAGAGGCCAAGGAACTTATTGATCAACGCCACCCGAGCGACTACCGGATATAGTAAGTGAATTGATAAACGCGTAATAGTTATTTGTTAATTTGCAATTGAAATTCTTAATCGTCGTCGAATCGCGTCGACAGTTGACAGCGCAGCTTCGAGGGGATTCGAGTTCAAGCTGCGAAGATTCCTGGAGAAATTCCGTGGACGAATGCGCAACGGCATCCCGGAACTGGGTATTCCGCCGCTGGAGCCGTTTACGCTCGACGAGATCGACATCGACACGGATAATCCGGAAATAGGAAAGTGAGTGTCGACGACGGATCGATGTACGCGCTCGCATCGGCGTAGTACATTGGATTCCGCGGATATCGAGAATCTTGTGTAAACGGAAGTTGTCGCACGCAGATTTAGAAAATTTACGCGAGTGATTTGATACATTAAAGCTCGTCTTTCCTCAGAAGATTTAATGGATTTTTCTAATCTTTTTTATGCCGATGAAAGCACAATAACATAAATTTGCTTTTTGTTTTTTTTTTTTTTTTTTTGTGGTTTATTGCTTGCAGTCATTGTTTGCATCTTTTATTTATTACGATTTGCACTTTAGTCAAGCAGTCTTACCGTATCGTTTGTGAAAGTAAAGTCTACTCGAATGAATACGTAAGATATGTTTTCTTTCGTTTAAAATCCGCGAAATACCACCAACTGTTGCGTGCGAGTGGCGGCCGAGCAAATAGGTAAAATGTCATCATAAATCTGTTTTCCCAGAGTGCATCTGGTAATCGAAGACTTGGAAATGCGAAAACTCTCGACTTTTCTAATCGACCGAGCCAAGATGTCACTGATCGGACCTACCATCGCCGTAAACATCTCAATCCCCAAGATCTACGCGACGGGCCATTACAATATATCCGGTATATTGGGCGACACGTACAAATTGCGCGGCGCGGGTCCTTTCGAGATGACCGTAAACGACTTTCGCGCTTACGTAAACATCGTTCTGGGCTACGCCCGAGGAGTGTACCTGAAAAAGTTCGATCTGGACTTTTCGCTGCGCGCCATCAAGATACACCTGCACGATTTCATGGGTAACGAGGAAGTCGGGCTCATTATGAGTAAGGTGAGACATCACGTGTGTGGGGCGATTAATAAATATTCGAGACGACGTATATATCGAGTGACAGTGGTAGCACATTGCTGTTTTGTTTTAAATTGCCGGATCACGACGTTAAGTTTCGTTCTTCTGAAGAACAGAAATGTCAAACGCTGGCTGGTTTATTATCGCATCTAGTGTTTGTACAGCTCGTCAAGATATAGCCATGTTTTGACGTCGATAATATCATTGTTGCTGATGGAAAGTGTCATCGAGCTATTTTTTCAGATTTCAAAAAATTAAAAAAAAAATGGAAAAATAAATGGAAATCGTACAGGGCGAATAAAGCGGATGAGAAGGCGGCAATTGAAAGCCCGACTCGTAAATTTTGATCGTTGCAACAACAAGTGTGAGCTGATCCATTGTCAACAATCACTGAGAGCGTCTGCTTTAATGGCGAGCTGTCACACACATTGCGATAATAAGTCAGCGTTTGACATTTGTTTTTCTAGAGATGTTTTTCTAAGAATAGAACTTGTCAACAACAACAGTAATGTGAGACTGTCGCTACGTGATACGTCTACATATTTTCGGATACTTATCAATCACTTCTACATATATAACTACATGTGTGCTTTGAACTAACTTTGTAAGTAGTGTGTACTAAAATTTAAATAATTTAAAATGTCGATATAGTTGTCAAAAACATGTTTTTCCAACAAAACAAATTTTTCACACATCAAAAACATATTTGTCTCGCACACAAAATAACTGGAATAGAATTTGTTTTGTAAGTTCCGTCTTCGTAAAAAAAAAACTACTTATATAAAATTAAATGCGTGTTTGATAAAACAGACGATAAAATTCTATTTTATACGATATTGCGGTGTCGTTATGCCGGTGTGATCGCCGTTTCGATTGTGTTTGAGGAGCTTATTGAATTTCTGTCGCGATTCGTGCAAAATAATTTCTTCTTTACGACCCCGTTTTGACTTTCGCGCGATGATCAGTGCGGTTTTTACGGCGAAAAGCTCTTTCCGGCCTGTTTCAATATCTATCTGTAATTCTATTCGCGATGCACGCAAACGTCGAGGTCGGGCGAGGTCGCGCAATTGTCCGGTCGCATTGAAACAAAAATTTTGTGTCGTAGTATATACGCAGAATATTAATCGCTCGTTTGATTCGTTCGCTGCTGATTTCAGCATGCGCAGCCAATTGAATTTTGTTAACTAATAATAACTTTTCTAAATAAATGCAATATTAAATTACAAATAGCCTGCGTTGAAAAAAGTAAAGCGGTATAATTGCGCTCGACACGTGATCCGGCAATTTAAAACTGAATATAATTGATACTGTCAATTTTCTGTACACACATATTTTCGCATTAAATCAATAATTCAAGATTAATGCCATAATCCAAACGAGACAAGAGATTTCTGGACGGGATAAATTTCACGTACGGTTTGCTATCAAATTGAACACGCCCGCACGTGTCGTCCCGATCATGAATCTATCACGAGGCAGTCTATCGGTTTTGCAGGTCTTTGAGGAGCTGACACCAGAAGCGGTGGACATCATCAAGCCGGATATACTGCCGGTGATTCGGGATTACGTGGCGAATCAAATAAACGAAACGGTCCATCATCTTACCATGAGGGATCTCATTCGCACATTGCTTGGGGAATATGAGTTTGGAGACATCACGCATCTACTGATACCCTAACGAGGAGAGACACGAAAATGTAATCACAACACGTCGTCAATTTAATCCAGTCGGTTGCGCAATTGCAGTTAATTACTTGCAGTTAAAGAGCTTAATGTGTGTCTGATAGTGTCGGGGATACTATATCGTTGCTTAATAAGCTAGTTACGAGCACAAATTTACACGCGAAAATACACCAATTGGCGTGTTATTAAATATATTATATAGAATATATTTCTCTACAAACATAGTATTAAAAAAAAAAAAAAAAACATACTGCGCAACGCATGTAAAGACCCAGTCGTTAAAATTTGCCTGGGAACAACACAGCGACACACACTTTAGAGCTTACTTGTATAGCTATTTACGCCGATTAGTTGTACGTGCAACGCGAATAAACGACACTCGTAAAACGTAACGAGTTGAATTCCTGAAAATGGTTTTCGGGCTTTGAATAGTGTCATATTTAAATCGATTTTTGTATTTTTTTTTTTTTTTTTTTTTTGGGTTTTTTTTTTTTTTTACCGCTTGGTTCATTCGAAGGATTTATAAATCTTGTAAGTAAATTATACGTATATGACACACACAAGAATGCCGAGTTTGCGTACTTTTTACTTCCCTCCTGATCGGTCGTATGATATATGATATGATATGATGATGATATGATGACCGATTTTTACAAAGATACAGGTAAATGCGCTGAGAAAATGATAATAAAAAAAAAATTAATGATCGCAATGATTCACCCAAAAAGCTTTCCGATGTATGTATACTACAACAAAAAAAAAAAAAAAGAATTTAGTCTAAGATAATTAAGTGTACACAATTGAAGGCAATGGGTACAAGAAAATATATTATTATTTTATTATCGTAATATTATAATATAGATATCATTATATCGTAGTTAGGATCAATAGTATATAAGTCATTTTCATTGTTACTTACATAAATATTGGAGGAGAAAGCTAAAATAAAACATACATTTAATACAAAAAAAAACATCAATTCTCCTCATTATTATTATTATTATTATTATTATTATTATTATTATTATTATTATTATTATTA
>QVNZ01021494.1:0-12825 GCA_014825645.1 Pseudomyrmex dendroicus
ATATATACATATATATATATATATATATATATATATATATATATATATATGTAATATATTTGATTATTTTAGTTAGTTTTAGTATTAAGTTGAAGAAATAATGAATACTTTTATTAAATTTTTGAAAAAATAGATAAAAAAGTACTGAAACTTGCAGAACCAATGTGTTATTTTGAGTTATTGATAGAATATGTCATGTGAGATACAACTTCAATAAAATATTTCTATCGGAGATGTTATATAACAGAAAAGTAATTTGAAAATTATATTTTTATACACATGTGATTTCGTAGCTAACACATCTATTTTGTGTTTGTTACTGCACACACATGTAACATTAAGCTGGGATATTTTTGACGCTTTAAATTCTTTTTCTGAACAAAGCGTTTTTTTAGCTATCCTGACATTTTTATTTATAAAGTTATTTTTACTTTTTTTTATGCATTTTTTTAAATTCATTTTCTATATCTTTCAGATAAACTGGAAACAAGACTGCATACACGCTGCAAAGCTGTGAAATTTAGATAAAAATGTAAAGCAAACAGTTTTTCTTCCGGTTTACAAAAGAATTAATTAACAACATTAAGTAAAGTCTCTCTGTTGATGACAATTGCTGGTTAAATAACTGTACATATAAACTGTACATGAACAAACTATACCAATTCTCCATATCTTCATTTTGTGCAAATGATTTGTTGTGAATGATATTATCTTTTGTATCTGATCTATATTAGGAAATTTATTTATATCAAAAATGGAAGATGGGGAAAGAACTACTGCAATAGATTTATGTCAATAAATATATAACATAACTATTATGTTAATGTTAGTAAAATGTCAACAACTGAAAAATTTGACACAATGTCCATCATAAATAAAAACTTTTTCCATCAGTTTTATTGGTTTTTCCAACAATATTTAATTTTTATTTTGTGTTTTCTTTCCCTCCCTCTTTCCTTCTGTAATCTATAACTGTAAAATATGTAATTTATATAAAATTATATACCTTTATCTGTTTATATATACTGCATCTAAATAATTTATATTCGTATATCTTTTACACAAAAAATTTAACTTTTGAAAAATTAACGTTACATTTATATATTTGATACAACTGAAAGATTCGTGTTAGAAACAAATGATGTTTCCATGTATGATATTTCATGAATCACACGGTATTTTCCGAGTCTTTCAATTGTAATTCTAAATCATTTTTAGAGAACGTAAAAGAATAGTCGTGTATATACTCTTCACATATTGCACTTAGCGCATGTATACATATACATATGTATAAGCAATTATTGTATATTTTATCATTATAAATCTAAGGATACATAAAAAAAATAGAAAAATACGAGTGCAAATATCCACAAAATTTACCTATGTCTAATGAAGCAATAAATATGTTACGCAAGAAAATCAATCATGTTTTCAACTTATTATTTTTCATTAGCTTTATACAATGTATGAAGGAGATTATAAAGGATTAGTAAATGGTACGATATCTTTTTCAGTTCATAAAAATATTATATTTAGATGAGTCAGAATAGACGATCTATCTCTTGGCGCGAAACCGTACATTATATTTTTCTTTATTCAGGGATTGTTACTAGCCATAATGTTGTACACATAGCATCATTCCCTTGCTTTTGCACATTTTTGCCGTCAATTTCTCTTTTACTCTCAACCTTTCATTCTCTCACTCTCGCTTGCTTCTTTTCTACATCTGGGTTTTTTTTTCGTTTCTACACATACTTTTTATATCTTCAGTAACGCTCTCTTTTGCTGTGAATATATATTACTCTTACTCTTTCTCTCTCTAAAACATTTGCTGTTCTCTCACCTGAGAACTCGACATCTCCGTACGTGATACTTTGCACGTGTGTTCCGTACCGTTATCTTGAAAAAAGATATTTACGTGTGTACATTTTTTTACAAAAGCGTATCTTAGTAGAGTTTAATGTGTAGAGTAGAGTAAATAGTATAAGTATATATATGTAGACAGAATTTTTTTTATAATCTACAAATGGAGATGCGTGAATTAAAATGTTCCACTTAACACGTTATATACGAAAAATCATAAGTTACAGTTCTTAAAAAGGTGAACTTTCCGAGAGACATACATAAGTGTGTGTGTGTGTGTGTGTGTGTACATATATATACACACCTGCACACGTGTATGCTCGTGTGCATATGGGTATGTTATATATTTTTATCGCTTTTACGCGGAATACACAACCATATATAGTGTCGTTGGTTATTAAAGCCAGTGAAATAAATAAATATCAATTTCTGACAGAATATATCGTACAACACGTCTTGTTCTAAACTGAAACGAGTGACATCAAAAAGTTCGTATGGTGCTTTAGAAATATTCTAGTGAAATGGAGCAATTACAGCTTTATATCGTGTAAAGAAACGAAGCGATATATTTATAGGCATTTGTAGATGTGTTTTTGTCGATTAATGATTATCCGTAAAATATGGAATGTTACATACAATATTTATCGACATACAATTAGCTTGCGAGTATCCAATCCAAGTTTTATAGTCAAAACTTCCTACACAGTGTTATATTTTAAATACTTATTATTCAATCTAATTCGAAATTATATAACCGAACATTTTCGTATTGTGTGTATAAACATGTTCTTCTGTGCGAGTCAGAAGGAATAAAAAAACAAATCGACCAACTTCGAAATATATCGCATTGCGGTAATATATTCGAAATAATATATATATTTGATCATAATGGCAGTCATACGAGAGTTAAACTTATTAACGTTCTTAATTAGAGATTACCCATACGTAAAATTGTACGACATTTACACATAGATGTAATATACTGGCTTACAGCTTAGCGTTTTAAAAGTACGGTATTCGATAGGACATTTGTTACTATTTGTTAAGTTGAGGGAGAGGGGAAATATATCTTACGCGCTCGATAAGATTAGACAGTACATTATCAATGTTATCGGTATTGTTATTGTTATTATTATTATTATTATTACTATTATTACTATTATCATCAATATTTTTTCATTACTCTAGTATCATTATTATTAAACTTATTTGTACTGATCTATGTAGAATCGGTGCGTAAAAGGGTTTCTTTTCACTGTTGTACAATTATGCTACAAAAGAAGTATTGTTCCAAATATATATCTCATGTATATATAACAATAAAATATATATATATTTTTTTAAATGCTGAGAATTTACAAATACAAATAAAAAGCATTATGCTAATCAGACATTATTGAATTTCTCGAAAGGCAACAAAAACAACAATAAAAACGGGCATTGAACGAAAAAAATATGTATATCCACGGTTCGCATAAGTACAAGACAAAAAAAAAGCAAGAGAGAAATACATACACTAGATATAAAAAAGTAAGAACGTCCATCCATTGAGAGTATTTCATATTGTATAGAAAAAAATTTACAGCGCATCCGATTCTTCCATTCTCTAGGACACTGTTACTAGGTAAAACTGTTACTACACACAATTTGAGCATCGTACCATTTCAATGATACTTCAAAGAAGTATGGCAAAAGCATTTAAGTTCTTATTAAAAGTATATTCGGTACACACGATTCAGCATTTCCGAATGATGCTTCGCGCAAGAAGCTCAATGTGTTTATTTATACTTTAGTAGACATCACGACAATCTAAAGACCACTCTTGTGAATCCTCTTACCTTATATTATGGATCTGATCGCAGGACATAGATCATAAATCATTAACATGTCACTACCTTTGTTAAACGCTTTTCCTGATCACTACTGAGGTTGTTTGTATTTGTGAAAGAATTCGGTTTATATATATATCCATATATTATTTGTATGTATATATATATAGATATTTGTTTTTTTTTTTAACATTTATATATTTATATGAAACTTCTCTTCATTCACAGGTAGCATTCGCGCCCACCAATCCTAATGGTCACTTACTGCATCGTTTATATTTTTTGTCAGGAATTTGAAGAGGTGATCGCTTTCATCGCGCGATTGTTCAGAGGTAATTTTGGTCAGGTGCTTCGTATATAAAATAACGTGAAGCAAGAATTATATAGTCAAATAATAAATTGATATATAAAATTTGCGTCTTAATCTGCTGTTCCTACTTAATATGTAAGTCAAACTAATTATAATATGTACTTGTTTTAAATTATATATGTACATGAATAGAGAAGAAAATAAGTCAATATTCTCGATATTATGCTTCTGCATCCGTGTTAATACTTTATGAATACCTTATCTTCTCTGAATGTTCAACAAATGCTAAAACAGGCTTTCTGAAATGAATAGCAACTCCAATATATTATAAAAAAAATTATGAATTTAATATTGTGTTTGTCTTCCACGGTACGCATAACATTAAAAACTCTCATCAAGTAGATAACAATAACCAACAACTAACAATCGTAGGCATTCACGCAAAAATAGAAATATGTTTAATAATATACAATAATATTATCATAATTTATATTATTGAAGTAAGTATGATCATTCCTTTTTCTAAATTAGTATCATTGATTGGAGCTGAAAGAATCCGAAAAGTGTATATATACACACATATATATATATATATATATATATATATATATGTATCACACTTATTTATAAAATAACAAAACACACTATCCCATATTTTTATTTAAAATTAAAAAAATAACTTTTTATCTGATTTTTATAACATTTTACAATATAGACACTTTACGCAATATTTAATTAATCGTCATAAATTTTTGTTTAAAAAAATATGGATACATATAAAATTTATGTTATTAACATTTACGTATTTTATAACTGAACAAATCATTATTACACAATGTTACACACTTAGATAAATCTTTTCTTTCAAACGAAGAACTAAGTTAATATAATATACATAATCACAATTGACAAAGCTGTCACAATTTCATTAGTAACTCAATTTTTACATATTTAACACATACAATAGAATAATATGTAACAACTCCGAGAAATATATATGTAATTTTTACATATTTAATAACATATCTTTATATAAATTTAGAAAATAAATCGTTCAACAAAGATTTCCTCAGGATTACATGAAAGATTCTACAAAGCAAATTCTTCATAGAATCTAAATCCCTCGGTTCCATCAGCTCACATCATGTGATACATAATTCTGTAAATTACTAACAACGAGAGTAGGATTTTATCTTAGTTCACGGTCTTGTTCACAATTAGTTAATTCTTACAGTGTGTACATGCTATAGTTGTAATATAATTATACATTTCACAAACATTTCTTCGTAGATCGAGAGCTTTTATATCTTTAGTTTTTTATTTTCGGTGTATTGAACATTCTCACCTGGGAAAACAAATCTCACTGCCAGTAACTATAAAACAAAAGGAAACATCTCTACTCTATTTGCTGCCATGTCGAATTTGTACCAGACATAGAAGACAGCATACCAGCACTGCAAAGTGTAGTAAACTTTGACACGTCGTTAAATCTGCGTACAAATTAACAACAAAAAAAAAAACGATCCGGATATATATCCAAGCGTAAGTGTTATTGAAACAAATAAACAAAAAACCCTAACACCTTGAATATAAAATATTTTTGTTTTTGTACGCTCTCTCCGACATTAGATTATTGCAGTTCTTAGTGTTTCGTTTTACGGACACATGCTGCATAAAAAAAGGGCTCTACTTTGCATATTTAGTATATAATTATTAATGAATTAGTAAGTTTTTTTTAATCCTAAATTCTAAAATACAAAATAATAAATTATCGTTAAATTTGCGTACCGAATGTTACGCATTGATGCAAGTGTATACATATCTATATGCAAATAGCGGCTTTGTAAAGTAACGATTCGAATCGAGGCAGAGTTGGAATGTAAAGATGTCCGAGAATTCGCGCGAGCACACATACATACATATATAAACCGCGTCTTCGTCGAGTCCGTGAGAAATGATGATCGATCTGTAAAACGATCCCATGATACATTATTGAAATAGAAAAAGAGAAGACAACGAGAAAGAAATAAATCAAAGAATAACAAAGTGCAAGAATAGAAAAAAAAACTTAATCATTCTAGGAACTTCAGTGACTGTGTGAAAAGCGCGATCCGACGAAGACGCGATGTTTGTCCAAAACAATAATCGATTGTCAGTACAAAAGATTGTGTGAAACACAATCTTCAGTCGGATGATGGCACATGTCACAGGTTAAAGAGGCAGCGATCGTTGTTAACAATATTTTTATACACAGCTTTAGCTGTTAAGTAGTTTTCTGTAAAAACGGACATTGAAGCTATCAAGCGATCGTTATCGTTTATGTATATCTACTTCATGAATGTTGCGTCGTGCACGTTTCGATTGTATGTGAATCCACTAATAAAGACCGCCTTTTTACACTGGACATGAAAGTCGCTAAAAAAAAAAAAAAAAAAAAAAAAAAAATATGTATATAAAGGTGAAGAAAAGTAAGTAAATTCTATCTCGCTCGACGCGCAGATAATCTATGCTGTGACATAGAAGCAACACAGTATAGAAATCGTTGCATCTCGAATGCGAAACTCGACTCGAATGCGGGCTCTTGTTTTCTTTTATCGTCTTCTTCTCCTTTGTCTTCTTTTTTACAAATCGGTGTGCCCCAGAAGGCGGCACACCTTCTGCTCCTAAGGATCCGAGGGTGATTCCAGCATTTCCATAAGAAATTCGTCGATTTGCTCGTTGGTAGATAACTTGAAGAAGAATAGATACTCCAGGCACTTAAGACCAATCGAACGTATAGACGGCAGACGAAGCAGCAACTTGGCAAACCTGCCCGGGTCTTGTGAAGTCATGCGGGTGTAGTCCTCCAAAGCGGCGTAAATTTTTTCACGCAGCGAGTTGACATATTTTGGGTCTTTGAGGCCTCGCACATCGGGGTTGAAAAGGATAATAGACCTGCGTGATATAAGATATCAATATAAGATCAAGTACAACATATTTTCGTAAAATGAAAAATAGTCACAAGCATGCAATTGTAAATTTTTTTCTCTTTTTCAAAATGTACGATTAAATTAAATTTAATATTTTCATTATAATAGATTTGTAATCAATAAATTAAAAAATTAATATTTTTTTGTGATTACATGTATGCACATGTGTATTAGTTTTAAGTGATGAATATCTTAAAAATGATGAAAGAGAAATGATATGCAGACAAAAACTTTTTTCTCAAATGTTTAAGAAAACATTTTTTGCCATTTACCTGAGACATCCCAGTTCGGTCTTATCCATCTTCATTTCACGCATTTTCGATACCAATTCCGTAATCACGCGATCGAATATTGTTTGTAGATCGCCTTCTTTTGCAGTTTGCGAATCTTTCGAAACTGGGGTGCCCGACGCTAAGACGATACAGTCCTTCACATCGATTGAACGGTGGGATAATGCAGCTATCAACAGCTCGTTCCAGCCTGCCCTCAGTAGAAGCACCTGATCTTCTAAGTGTAACGACGTGAAGTGCGGGATGTGTTTGGCCCATGCCACAAGCTGGAACAGCTGGTTGTTCGTGGCGTTGCAAATATGGGATACAGCGTTCTGCGCATTGCAGAGACGCTGCGTTAGTCCGCGTGGAGAAATTTATTTACTCTTCATTTAATATTCCGAAAAAAATTTTACTATTATACAATCATTACACATCAAAATCAACTTGTTAGACTAAATGATATACAGTCGAACATCACTATTCTTAATGTCTCTTCTCGTGCCGACTTACTGAATATTTATCACGCAGTATTTTTTATTACTTAATGCAAGCATATTGCAAAAAAGTGGAGAGGGATAGTTAGAAGTGAGTTGTCAAGAATAGCGGCGTCCGAGTGTATTTCTATAAAATTTCACAAAATAAAATCTCATAATAAAATTTTTCTTATTCTTTATAAAATTTTTGTATTTGGAACATAAATTTGCTATTACGCGCATCTTGTAAGAAATTGTTTTTGATTTCTATTGTAAGACTGTTCTAGAAGACATATATATAGCCTATTTTAAACTTTTCTTAATTTTTCTAAATCGTATCTGATCGCGATTCTTTTTATTATGCTTCTCTCTCTAAAAGGCTTGTATTTATAGTCGTTACTTGAATCTCATTTCAAGAGCGAATCAATTGAGGTTTTCACAGAGATTTGATATATAAAAAATCGATTATTAAATAGTATGCAATTCAAGTTCTGCCTCGAGACAAACTTCGTTATACTGAACTGTTTAGCGACTACAAGTGTCAAACTAAATCTTGAAGTTTATTTTTTAAACTATATTACTTCAAGTCAATCAGTTGCGGTGTCACTATTATAGAGATGAGGCCTGTCACTTCCTTCTATTTTGAGAGCTTGTATACTTGACAAATGTTTATAATTCTATACCTGTATTGAAAAAGACCAAAACCAAAGGTCGAAAACGTTCTATGGTTGTACAATAAATTAAAATTTATAACAATACATACCAACAACTGTGTTTGCTTCTGCCAATTTCAACGTTTCCTTTATTTAAAAGACTAAGTTTCAAATAAAAACCTCAACTATACTTATATAACACGATTGTAAATACAGGCCTAAGCATGTAATTATTTAATTTGCTTTATTACTATTTAATATCTCCACTTTATTTTTCGTATACGCACAAGAACAAGATATGCATGTGAATATATATATTATATATATATATCCACACGATATCGTCATATCACGCGAGAATATTCACCTCATAAGCGTCCTGATTCTCCACCTTACATTCGACCCGTTTCTCTGCCTCGAGAATGCGTTCGATTGGCATATCTATATTGCTTGTGCTCTCTACTTCGTTCTGATCCCGCTCTTTAGTGCGCTGACGTTCTTCTTGCACGGCTTCCCTCTTCATTCCCATTACCAAACATTTCTGGTACCGGCAGTACTGACAACGATTTCTCTGTCGCTTGTCGATGATGCACGACTTCTCTTCGCGACAGGCGTACGAAAGATCTTTACGCACTGTCCTCTTAAAGAATCCTTTGCATCCTTCGCAACTAAAAAAACGAAGTTTGTTCAGACATACAACAATATTGTTGCTCCAATAACATATCACACAGTTGTATCTGATTATTCTATCTTAAATCAGAATTTAGCTTTAATATCTATAGCTGACTTATAATAAAAATGTTAACACAAATTAAAAAAACAAAAAGAGAGAATTCGCAGATTTAACAAAATGTGAGAAATATATCAGTCTGAAAATTATTGCTGTGTCATTTAATGTAATTGTTGCTTTAATTTTTACGTTGTCACTCAATCGGGATTGTTGTCGCGATCATTAATGATTTCATGAGTCACAGGCCATTCACAGGGTCGTCGTTTTTAAAATTTTGGAACGCTTCCAGAAATCTCCCGTTGAAACCAAAAAAGCGACAGCGAATTCCGCGGAGAATTTATTTTTGCTGCAAGTACGCGTCACATATTTTTGCGACGATATTCGCGGGAAGCTCTTCTTCTTCGCGATGACAACAGAACAACATCACATATTCTAAAAACTCTATATCCTAACCAGTAAAACAAACAATGACGTTAAATTCCACTGTCATACGTTGAACATAAGAGAGAAAGTCGTTTAACATTTGTTTTTAAAAATAAATTTTGATTGTCTTTAATGACGCAAATTAAAATCAAATGTTTTTTTGTTATTTCTTTTTTTTTTAACTTTATTGCTTATTGCGCTTTTGAAGAGAATAATAAAATATAATAGTTTGAAAACTAATATATTTATTTTAAGAGTATATGGTTTTGTTTACTGCAATACAATTTTTGACGAACCTTTTGAAAAAACTAATTCGCAATTGTGTTAAAAATCGCTAACCTTTTCTAAGAAATGCAATACATTTGCACGAGAGAACTGTGATAAGTCCGCGCATTCACGAAGTATTCGTAAGGGTTTTTAAGAATAAATCAAGCGGTGCTAGATATTGTACATTGTTTGACGCAAACTTTCCTCGTTTCTCGTCTATACAAGCAGGCCGCGTCCTGACACGAAGACAAACGGTACGACGTGCTAATCTTGTGGATTTTGCGAAACATCAAAATACCCCGTATTTTCTCCGAGAAGACAACGTCTCTTATCGAAGTTTATGAGACGACCGTATTATTGTGCAACTGCGAGATGCGCGTCTGGCACGCTAAATTACGCCGTCGATTGTACGCTACGTTAATGAAGTGTGTAATGCGATAAATAACGTTAGAGCATAGCAGAAATTGAATTGTTATCGGAATTAAAAAGCGTAACATTCTTTTAAAACCCTTCGACTGTAGACATAAAAAAATCTACAAGAAATGTAGACTGGGACTGGTTTCCACGCAACTTTAAGATCGAATATCTTCGCAAAAAATCAATATTTGTTCAATTTCTTTTTTTTTTTTTTTTTTTTAATCAAAAGTTTGAACAATTCTGCGTCAATAAAAAAAAAACTTATTTTTACTAAAGACACAGGTTTGAAATTTTTGAATGGGTCTAGGAGACCCAGTCTACGGACACAGAGTTAAGAAAACAAAGAAAATACCTATATCTGCAATATATTCATCAGAATATCAACAAATTTTTTTAATGCTTTTTTATACCGTCTACTCTTTAATTAACTTTCCATTGTTACACTTCTTTTTTTCGAACGTAATTGTCATTTAGTTTGACCTAAACTAATTTTTAATCACCTGCTGTTTAAAAACCATTTGTTGAATTAAGTTATCAAAATTCTAACAATAAGATAAAGTTTAAACAATGTAGAATATATTTCTATTGTAAAAAGTTAACATTTATGATATCAAGTTTAAAAAAAATCCTAAAACAAAAAATTTCAAAAAAAGTTTGGCTGCTTAAAAAATAACTTTACATTTTTAATATTTTTTATTAAAAATTTATGATAATATTTTTGAGATATGCTACTTTAATAAAAAAAATAAAATAAAATAAAATAAAAAATAAAACAAATAAAAAAATAAAAAAATAGATCTATATTGGAGAGATCTATACTTTCAAAAAAAGTATTTATTTTGCATACTAAAAGAGGGCATTTTCGAGTTGAAAAAGCCATGCATTTATATGTAAAAAAAATATTCTTTCTACAAGTATACAAAATAATTGTTCATCAATAAAAAAAACGTTTCTTTTATTAAAAATAAATTATATTAAAAATAATTTTATATTAAAAATAAGTTATACTGGGTGTTTCATTTTAATTTCCCCAGACTAGTAACTCGAAAAAAAAGATAGAAAAAAACTTTAACTACAAAAGTTGTTGAGTATGGAGGGGAATATACTGTAATATAATAACCTTGACTTTGACTTTGGGATCAAACTTAGACGTCAAAGGTCAAATCGATTATTTTTTTAAATAGGATCCCTCTGTTTTTATTGCATAGTCTTATAGATTATTTCAAGAGCTTTACAAAACATTATAATAAAATATTTTTTCATTAAGTATTTTTCGAGTTATAAGGCTTCAAAGTTACAGTATTGTTTGCTTCAAATATACAGCATTAGGATTACCCAAGGTGCATCCCCTGGAGGCTGCGCGGTCAGATTTACATCTCTTGTGTGTGTGTCAGTAGAGATAAGAATTAAAATGATTGTTTTTACTTTCTAACTACTTTTTTACACAAAAATAATTGTATTCAATTTGTAGCAAAAACGACGCCTTTATCACACTCAAGTCAATTTGACGGCTGCTAAACGCGCTAACGCTTTCTCTCATTCGTGAAGTATCTCTATTTGTGTAGAAGACATTTAAAATTAATATTAGATTACTAGTACTATTTTCAATGATGTCTTAAAGATATTTTACTTCAAAATAAAATTATCGGTCATTTTGATTTAGTGTGACAACAGAAAGTTAAATGAGCGTGATCTCACAATTGTTAATTTTCAACTCGGTTATTATCAACAAAGATTCGGTTACAACATCGTGTCATTAATCACTATGTAAGTGCTGAGAAAAAGAAATTTCACGAATGCAAAATACAAATGACTCTCTTGTGATCATCTCACTTTTCTAAGCAATGAGAGAGTAAGTACGAGATGCTAATGCTATTACGATAGTACTACAAGACGCTACGTTTCAATAACCAAGCGACATCAAGAGTTACATCTCCAGACGTGGGCGACGGTAGCGCACGTGATGCAATTTCTGGACCACCGTGGCAGCCGTTTGATCTCGCGAAGTTTATGCGAAAAACAAATATTCATGACACAAGACACATGTAGAGTTCTGTCGCGCACGAGCTCTTTTTTCCTCATTCTTCCCTCTCCTTCATTTCTCTCTCTCTCTCTCTCTCTCTCTCTCTCTCTTTCTATCTATCTATCTATCATAGTATAAAGAGACCTTCATACGCCATATGCACAAATAGCGTCAACGTTGAAGTCACACGTGCTTACGTGCGTGTGCCTTGCAGTTCAGTTTTTGCGTTTAAACGCGGCAAATTTTGTCGGAAATAAATAAAAGTATATAACGAAAGCGGATTTTATTTGATATAGAAAATAAAACTGGCGATTTTAAAGATTTTTGATTCAATACAAATATCTGCGACTAGAAATTTAAACGATAAAATTATACTTAAAATTATACGAGGAGTTTTTTTCGCAATAATTTAAAATTACGGGGGTATACGGAGTCTTTCATATATGCGATGCAAATATAGCATCCTACACAGAAAAAAAAATAGAGTTGCTTCAACTAAAGTCGACGTCACGGGCTGCCACAAAAATAAACAGTTGATTCAATTGCATATGCGATTAATTTAATATCTAGATTCTTCAAGCAACTATATCTGCTGT
>QVNZ01021496.1:0-11307 GCA_014825645.1 Pseudomyrmex dendroicus
CCGTTTTCTCAGAATGATGATGTTTTTCATATAACTTATCTTTTAAACTTTCTTTTGTCCGCCACTGTATATATATATATATATATATAAAATCAATAACACAATATTTATATATGTATATATAATCAATATGTAAAATATTGATATTGACATAATTGTGCGCATTATTTTTGGCGTTAACAAACATACTTTTGTCAAGTTGCCGCTATGAGTTCGGAGAGTAAAGCTTAAGACAGCAACGGGGTCGGTTAAAAAGTCTCCGTGATCTCTCAGGATAGCAAAATTTATTCAATCGATTTTTGAAAGATCTCTATCGCCGGTTTTGATCGAATGAAGATTTCTGTTTCGGCGATTCGTGTGATTTTTAACTCGAAAACCTGTCGTTCTTTCTATTCGTTCACGTGAACATAACGTGATAAAGCGCATAATTTCTGGTCTTAAGTTTTGAACAATTTTGTAATATTAGATAGTTATAATTAAACATATTTATAGTTTTCATTACTTTTTTCAGGCAATAGAAGAGCTTCTTCTACTTTTGTGTCAGTAGAATGCTTCGTACTTTGAATGACAATGTGAATGAGATAAGAAAAACGCGATAGAAAAAAGAACAAAAGCAAATGTCTTACACAGAAAAAATGATGACAAAGAAAATCGCGCGTAACGAGACAGGAAATCATACCGATGTAACAGATGCCGCGAAAGCGACAAAGTGACACACGAGACACACCAAGTATCACGAAGTGGCATAGCATTGATACTAAACAACGCGTGATGCGATGGCGCGACAAAACAACACACGAGGCGATGTCAGTAAGGATAGCGCAAACGACACAAAATATCAAGCGCAGCAATAGAATGAGTGACACGCGGTGACGTGAAGGTGATATGCGAGAACGATATAAACGTGAGCTTGTTTTACGCGGTAAAACGCAAGATAGTTACATGCGTGTATATAAATGAGCATTGGAAAAATAAAATACTATCTGCAGATTTTAATGTCGCTTTCGATACTCACTCGATTGATAATTGCAAAAGAGAAATAAAATGAACGAAGGATTCTTGAATAGGACACGCGTGACTATGAGTATGCATTAAGTCCACCGACGGTCGATTTGCATATGACACGAGTATTTGCATAAGCCGCTCGTCGCAGAACGTAATACACACAGACAAATCGAACAATCGCGCCGCTTACATAATATTTGCATAGACGATCATCACTGGTCGGTGTTGTCGTTGTCGTTTGTTGTTTGTCCATAAGATCGACGAGAAGTCGCTGCTACACATATTCTCATACGCTTGCTGGACGGCACGGTTATTGCGCGTGCGTCTTAATAAAGGATTTACATATGTGAAACGCCGTAATACGCTAATAGTAATTCCACATTTCGCGGGAAAATTTCACCGTATAAGACTGTCTGAATTACCTCGCAGAAAGTTATTGTTCAAACAACGTTGCATACAATTTTATATAGATCGTCAATTATCATTTTTATTACTCTTATTATTTATATAGAATAACTGAAATTTAGGTCGCGTCAGATGCGATTTTTTTCAGGTGCCGTATAGATAGGTATAGGTATAGGTATAGGTTATGTTAAGTTAGGATTAGGTTAGGTTAGGTTAGGTTAGGTTAGGTTAGATTAGAGATTAGGTTAGGGTTAGATTAGAAAAAATAACGGAAGTGCATGAACGTATAAATATCTGGATGGAGTTTTCATATTGTCTGGCGATATTAGTACTGCTCCTTCGTGGTAAAATAATAAACTAACTGTGCTTAATACGTCAAAGTGTATTGAACTACTTATGTTGTGTGTAAAATACGTAAAACAAATGTGCTACATAATTAAATAACACAAAATGCTGCTTTGTGTTGCAATTGGCTGCTGCAATAAAAGTTACCAGAAAACTATAGAGCGTAGAAAAATAAACGTAGAATAAACTGTTTAAATCACATTTCATCGGTAAGTACTGTACTTTTGACTTACAAAATAAAATTTGCTTTTATTTTATGTCAATAAAATAAAAATACTAATTAGATATATAATTCCAATATTTGATGTGTTACATATATAATCTTATTTTATATATTTACATGTCATTGCATTTTTTACATGTATCTTGCTTGTTACTTAATTTAATGTATTGTGTACATAATTAAGTTGATTTGTCTCGTTTAGCAATTACTTGCGATATGAAAGATTAAAAGGTAGCAAATTACAAGCATATAGCTTTTGTATTCTTTATTCAGCTAGCTGTATTATATATTCCACCAGTTTGGAATATAAGTATGGCAGTTTTAATGTACGGTACGAAATATATGCTCTGTAATACAGCGCTTGCATCTGTGCAAGCATGCGCAGTACTAGACTTTTCGCATGCCTGCTCTTCCAGCGAGCTAACCTCAATATTCTCTTCACACATTTTTTGTTGCTGTTGCTTATTATTTATTAATAATATGTAATATTAGTGCATAATGTCAATGTGTTTTACATAAGTAAACACTGGAGAGTGTTATTGAGAGAAAAAAAGTGTTGTAGTTTAGGATGTTTGTATGAATTGTATATCCTATTTATACATGACTATATAATCCACTCCTAAGAGATATATGGCAAAACTACAAGGATTTTTTTAAGTTTATTTTAAAAATAAAAATTTTGTAATCGTAATTTTGTTAATCTCCCGTTATCACACTAAAATTTTTTTAAGTTTTCAATAAAGACATTTATTAGTTCACGGGATAATTTACGTACAGGACTTGGGTCAAATTAACCTTAATGTGACAACTAAGTTCGAAAAAATAAGAAAACGGAAAGTTAAAATACTTTTATATAACTTATTTTTGATACAATATACTTGTTTTTATTGATAACATTTAATTCTAAATATTTTTAATAGAAATAAATATATTTTTTCTATATAAATGCATGATTTTTTCAAAAAAAAGCCGTTTTACAGTATAAAAAGTAAATACTTTTTAAGAAACTCTATTATACGACTATTCTTTGTATTAAGAAGATTCTATAAAGTGGGTTTGATATATCGATAAAATTAAATTTTTTGCGCACACTAATCTTGTTTTTTGACTGTGTGGATTGATAAATCCTTTTCTACAATTAAAGTACATACAATAAGGGATCCAGGACGTCCAAATTTATATACCAAAATGAAAAACAATTGAAGTTTAAAAACCATTTTTTCTTATTCTGTTATATAAATTTGGACGTTTCGGATCCTTTATGTACTTTAATTGTAGAAAAGGATTTATCAATCAAAAAAGATTAGTATGCGCAAAAAATTCATTTTTATCGATAAAACAGACCCACTTTAGATCCTCTTAAAGTAGCATATCTCAAAGATATCGTCATAAATATTTAGCACCAAATATTACAAATTAAAAAAGTTGATTTTTTAAGCAAAAAACTTTTTTCGAAATGTTTTTCAGAACTTTTTTTAAACATGATACTATAAATATTAACTTGTTATAATGGAAATATATTCTACACTGTTTAAGCATTATCTCTGAATTTTGACAACTTAATTTAATAGATAGTTTTTAAACAGCAGCTAAGTAAAAAGTGCTTTGGAAAGCACTCAAATTGATCCAGTGTGACAACTAAGATTAAAAAAAGAAGGATAATATCCTTTTCTCTCTTTGTATTTGAAAAAAAGTGTGACAACGGAAGGTTAATAGTAAAAAACAGTATAAAGTTTTATTGATATAGTTCATTTATCGTTTGTTCTTTGATATTATATGACTACTTATTAAAAAATTAAATTTTTGATAGATGCGGCTCATATACCGAAGTTATCCTATATTATTTCTAAAATAAATCATAAATTCTATTTATAATTCAAATTATATTTACGATTCAAAGTTGAAAAATAGTTTTAGTAAGTGCATTTATTTTTAGCATATGGTTATACTCGCGTATGCATTGTAACAACAGAACATATTCAATTGTTGAAATTGTTACCGACGCTTTTGTTGGGTCGCAAAAATATTTTGCGACCTAAGTGATATATAATAAATTTTCTGTACTCTAGAAAAAAAAGCGCGCTTTTTATTTACGCGCTTTTTAAATCGAAATATAATTTGCTCGTTCTATCCGAGTTTATTCTGTAACGAAAGAAACACGAAGGCACGCGAAAGCTCCTGGCGCACACCCCTCCTGTATTGCAACATTATTCTAGTAAATCTCCCTTGCATTTTCACATCAGAGTAAAAAAAAAAAAAAAGAAAAAAGGAAAAAGGAAAAAAAAATGATTTGACGAATCATAGCGTGCGGAAAAGTTCTTACTTTTCTCTCGACATGTACATATATCGAGGACGACATAAAAACCAATTAATCAGTTATAATAGTGCTTTTTTTTCGATTACATCACGTTGTTATACTTATTATACGTATTATACGTATTATACGTATAATACTTATTATACGTATTATACGTATTTTTACTTATTATACGTATTTTTATTACTTAACACTTTGTCTTAGAATCATCGAGTCCGCGAGAAAAGAGATATCGCTACTAAGTTATATACATACATGTATGCAGTGTCTGAAAATATTTGCAACACAGCCAAAGTGTGAAAATAGATTGAGTCAATGTGAACAGAAAAGTCATTTATTATTTTGTCAAATTCACAATAATTATTGAGTAATTAATTAATACATGTAACCCAATGAGAACGTACAAAATAATAGTTTTACGTGTACGTGAACAATAATGTCCGGCGTACAATACTCTGTAGGCATGAGTAATTTTTAGTTGTGAAAATCAGCTGCTCGCAAGAAACTGTGTCACACGCCACTTGCTTGTTTGCTCTATCTCTTGCTCTCTTCATCTCTTACGAGATTACATGAAGCTATTCTTTACAACTGAAAATCATACAACGGCCTGATTAATTAATCACTCAATAACTTGCAAATTTTGCAAAATGACTTTTCCGTCTAAATTGATCTAATCTAACTTCACACTTCGGCTGTGTCAAAATTTTTCAGACACTTTGTATGTGTGTATATATATATATGTGTGTGTGTGTGTGTGTGTGTATGTGTGTGCGCGCGCGCGCGTGTGTGCGTGCGTGTGTGTGTATTAAAAATTAAAGTACATGTTTAAATTTACAATTAGATTTATATTCTTAGTATATAACACCTAAAGATTAAATCAATTTATGGAAATTATTTGTGACATCGAGAAAGAAAGTATTCAAAAATTAATGAAAAGCGCGAAAAAATATAAAGCTTTCCAAAGGTTATTTATAGTACATTAATAATAGATAATTATGAAATAAATATTTCCTATGTGACTGTGCAATTAATAACTCAATATGACCAATAAATCACGATTTATCTAGTGCAAAGTTATAATCAATTTCTCTGGAACCACAAAGCTTGAGTGTTCAAACAGAAAAGGAAAACCACTCACCGTGGCGTGCCAATGGTCACATCCGCTTTTGTGCGTTTGATCGTCGAAAAGTGCGTAATGCACGCAATATCAACTTCAGAGCGCGCGGATTCTCTTTTCGCTGGCGGAATCATCTTAATTAATTTCTATTTAGATAATCGGTTAATTTGCTTAAAAACAGCTCCGCAAGAGGCTGACATGAAAATAATTGTGCTTACAAAACTCTATTAGTACTCTATTTATGCGATCAGAAATTCGTTAAATGTTAGAAAGAAATTAAGTATTTTGCTTAGTGAACAAGAGAAAATGGTAGAAACGCGAAGAACAAAATGTAGATAGAGAAGATGAAGAAATATCCTCGATACATTGATATTACTGTACTTGAAACTTCATTGGAAACAAAGAGAGAGAGAGAGAGAGAGAGAGAGAGGAAAGAGAGAGAAAAAGAGAAAAAAGTGAGGAAGTAAAAACAATTATTTAAAAGTTACAATTTTCACTAAGAACAATTATTATTAATTAATTAGTAAAATCTGCTCTCTCTTATCCTAACAAATCTTTAATCTCAGAAAGGATTTAATTGGGTTTCTATTATCTTCAAGAGAAAATATAACAATTTTTTAGACCAGACTCGATCTTTAGGAATTTTATATAGATTTCTCTTGGCTTTATCGTTTCTATTAGCTCTTTATCGTTGTTCTTATCGTCTTGATGACCTTTATCTGCGACCTTAGACGATAAATCGCTAAGACAGAAAGCATATGATGCTGATTAAAATTTCAGACGAGCTAGCTGAGATGATCGATTAAAGATTTCGAAGAAAAAAGATAAAAAGGATTGAAAAGTATATGCTAAATTAAACTTTTGATTTTACTATAAAATTTAATTTTTTCAGTCGTAAATTCATTAATAGTATGTCGCTCGAGGAAACGTTTACTCGTTTATTATATCTGACTTTGGCGTAAACTTATCATGAGCTATTTTTATACGGTGTCTTTATTTTGTAGGAAACTAACTTGATGTGTGTGTATGGTGTGCGCACACAAAAAAGGTTTAGAATCGTTAAAGACTTACCGCGGGAGTGACGAACCGTGAGGTTCTGATCTTTGCCTGTGTCACATACACACACGCACGCGCGCGCGCATACACACACATACCGCATACACTCTTTTATATGCACTTCCACTCACTTAGGAACACGCGTGCTCGCGCAAGGTCTTACATATCTTCGTCACGTTCTCGCCGGGGGCCCTTGCTAGAGTTAAATCGCGACGCTAATGTTTAAATAAACATAACACTGCGAAAAAAATATTGTAAAGATCTCGGTAACTTTGTTCTCGTCTCGGAAAGCCTTTTCAAACGAGTCCTCATTTGATCTTACATGTCATTTAACGTTTTCCGACCTTCCTTTTCCTCTACTCTCTGGAGATTTAAGGTGAATCCGCGAAGTTAAACGATTTTATGATCGCATTGATCCTTATAACTTTCTTAAACTTCAAATTCTTTAAAAGTATGCCAGACTTTTTTGGCACCTATATGTAAATCTCAAATATTTTAAACAATTATATAAAACAAAATGAAATATTCGCAGAGAAAAATGTAAAGTCGTTTGTCACACGCGACTCAACGATCCCCACGATTTATAAGAGAGTACTGGATACCGACATAAGAATCTGTAAACCGATTTCTACATTTTGATTTCTAGTTTTGTATTTATTGCAAAATCAAAAATGCTTCCACAAAAGTAAATAAAGTATGTTAAGATCCTGCTATATCCCTTGAGTATCAAAATTGAGTAAAAATTTTTACTTAGTTTCCTATAACTTCACCATATATTCATGTTGTAGAATTGTTTCGAAGCTTATATACATAATTAAGCTTATGTACATATTTAAACTTCTGTAGCAAAAAAAGTACAACATAAAAAAATATAAGAGACACTCAGATTATGATTGGAATGTTGACGAGAAACATCCATTTTCGTGATGACTTCTGTAAGAGCATTTTTCATATGGTGCAGTAAATATAGAGAAATTTAGGTTTCTAAAACGTCGGTTTAAGTTTCTATTGTCGGTATCGGTACCTTCTTAAGTGCAGACTTTGAATGCAAGAACGTATTTTTCTTATAGACAAAAACAAGTTTTAAAATGCATTGCAACTCACTCTACGCGTTGCAGCATAAATACAAGGGATGTTCGATAAGTCCGTGCAAAATTAATAAAAGTTTTATTCTAGTAACAAAATTTCACAGGTAATAAGAGGACAATTTGCTAGATGTTTTGTGGAATAAATATATTTATATATTTAAGGAGTGTAAATTCTTACACAGTAATTTTAAATTGAAATTTTTAATTCATAAATCTATATAAGATGCTAGGTTTGCATATGAGAATATTCATTTTCCCTTCTCAATTAATTTAGAAATTCTTTATTAATTCGTTAAAATATTTTTTTAAAAAAATCACTTTCATTTTTTATGATCACCTTTACGATTAATACACTTGGTTTATCTGATTCTCAAATATTTTACTGTCTATATAGTAAGATTTGTTTAACTCTACAAAATAAGCATTCCTAATTAGTATTATCCTAAATATAATCCATTTCTTCTTTGCAAAAAAGTTTTTCATATTTGGAAACAAATAATAGTCCGAGGTTAGATTTGAAAAATATAAAAAGTCGGAAACGAATTTGTAACATAATTCTAACAATTTTGCTGTTACAATTGGCGATGACGAAACTGAATCATTGTTCCGATAAAAAAAAATTTTCTTTTTTGCTAAATGTAATTATGTTAGTCTTGATTTCATCAGTTAAACGATTCAATAAAGACGCATAATAGACGCTTCAGTTGTATTCTATCCAAGTAATTAATTAAAATTATACGATCATCTCAAAAGACAGTGGCTATAATCTTTCCCGTTGATGGAACCGCTTTTGCTATTTGTGATGCAAGTTCATCAGCTTTGACTCAATGTTTTGACTGTAGTTTTGTTTTCGAGTGATAATAAATCCATTAAATGTTCCATCTACTGTTATGAAATGACGCAAAACTTCGTCTTCTTCTTTCGTCGAAAAAGTTTCAAATCGTGCTTAGGGGGGTAGTTATGATCAAACTGTTGGTGATCAAGTTTTAAATAGATAGTGATTAATAAATATACGCACGATTTTTTTTATATTTACTCACATATGTACACACGATTCCACATTCATATACAGTTATGTGTATACATTTGCACGATTCTATATATGATTTTATGAAACTTTTAGATATTTATAATTACATTATTATGCATTTAGATTCATAAATTAATACGAAGAAAAAGTAAAAGTTATTTCTCTATTTTTTATAGTATAATATTAGAATTAGAGTAAACTTACTCGTAAATGACAAGTATAAATTTTTGAACGATAAATATTCGAACAATATATATTGGACGATACAATATATACATATATTGAACGATACAATATATACAATATATACATATATTGAATACATATATACATATATACATATTGAACGATAAAAATATCACTATTTTTGTAATTGCAATAAATTTTTTAATTTTGTGATCACATTTCTACTTCCAGTAATGAAAGATTCCATACTAGTTTATATACGCTACTGAGTATATCGAAATATCCGGATAATACGGAAATCGAATAGCATTATTCGTTGCATCAATCCAAATATTCGATTACTATCTGTTGAAAGAATTTTATTCGTACATACATATTATATCTAAATATATGAATATCCGAATTACAATGTTATTCAAATTTAAACCGCAGCCCTACTTACGTTAGAAATTCGCTCGTTCACGTTTTGGATTGATTGTGAGTAAACGCAACATCTATCTGCGGACAGCTTTTTCATTTGCAAATGTTTATGCAAAATATTATGTACGCGGTCTCTTAAAATGCCTCAGAAATTTCACTTTTAATCTTCTATTCTTCTACTATATCATGAATTTTTCAATTCTGGCATAGTAGTTTCAAGAGGGCGACCGGGACGTTCAGCGTCATTTGGCATAAAAAATCACCAAACTACTTATAAATCATTCTAATCAAAGATGCAGATTCAATATTTATCAAATTTGGATTTAGTTCTCAATGCCGTTTTGCTTCTTAAAAAGTAGTGTTCTATCGACCAAATTCGTTTTTTCTATTTTTTTCCAGAAGTTAAAGATTGATTCAAACGGCAATTAATAACAGACTTACTAACCAATCTGCGTCAAATTTGGATTTTGCACGGACTTATTGAATAGCTCTCATATAAATTTGCAAGCAGTCGAAAAACGCGACGATAGCTCTTATCAAAGAACGAGACTTAAGAGTATTTTATATTCAATTGGTGCAAAGATTTATTTTGAAGATTCTTTTATTTATAGCGAGAGTAGCTTTTGCGCTGTACAAAATGCAAACGCAAAAAGCACGAAAATCGTGCGCAAAAAACTCGTTTATTCGTTTACTTGGCGCTACTCGAGCGTAGCATCCGTAAATCAAGACGGACACTCTTATAGAATAATGACCTAAAATAGAAGTCGAATAAACACAAGTGAAAAGAAGAGTTAAAAACAGGAAGAGTTATAAAAAGTTCGATTTCTCTCTCACAGCTGCTATGTCTCACTCAAACTTGTTTTTTCGTTCAGCAAGATAACGAAAAAGAAGCGCGAGCGTGTATATACATATCAGGAAATATTGTTCTCTAGAGAAGAAACCGAGTTGATGCCCACAACACATATATAGACAATTACAAACGTGCAAATAGCATTTCGCTCACGTCATCGATTTGTTCGTATAAACCAAAGACAATAATTCTAAAGTTATGCGCTACAGTTTTCTGTTATACTATAGTGATATCTATTAAAAATAGTGTTTTGTCCAAATATCTGTATCTATCTATGAGAAAAAAATTAAGAATGTAATAGTATATGATTATTTTGAAGTTTCGAGAACATACGATCTCAAACTTCATATAAGTTTTAAAAATATTGTATGTGTACTTGCGTAAAAAAATCAAAAATCTTATTTTTCTTTGTTGCTCATCTAACTGTCAAGTCTGTTCAATTGCTTTGCATCAAGAGGGTAATGCCTCGCGCCAAGTATAAGCGCAACAAAGATTTTTGTTCTTTAAATATAGAAGAAAGATAGACTGACGCTCAAAGCGTGTAAGCGCCCAAAGCGAGCGCACCCAAAGTATACTGTGCGCGCTCTCTGCGTGAAGTACAGTAGACTCTTGCTCTAGAGCTGCCAGTTATAAGTCCGCCCGAGCACCTTTCTCGCTACACGTACTTTCACGCACACACAAGTCACTCTTCTACCATGTCTGTCCGCGCGCAGTCGTAGATGCGTCTTCACTCTGCCGTCCCTTACCTCAATAGTCTCGTGCATCGAGGCTGGAGAGGGCTCCAGCTATATATATATATAGATCCGTTTCCGAGAATTTTCCGCTCCTACAGCCCCGAGGGCAGCTGTATAGGCAAGAGTCTACTATACTCATTTACGCGAGTAGGACCGATTGACAATGTTGAGATTTTTAGCAACGATTTTTGTTTTTAACGACGATAATAAATCGATTGAGTTCTGCTTAGACTCAATAAAAAGTTGAGATTTTGGTATTAAAAAAAAAAAAAATATTTCAAGGTTTTTTTGTCAGTTTCTTAGCGAAGATATTTCGACATAAAATCCAAAATCTAGAAAACCTAAGTTCAGAATTTTGAAGAAACGTTTACGTCGTCAGACGTAAGTAGCGTGAGCGTCTGCAGACTTCTCCGCTAAAGCAAAACATGAATCTGTTCTTGTCACCATGGTGTAATAATATAAGGTGTAACATTGCGCATAATGGCGGCGGCTCACTGAGAGAGCCAATCAAATTTGGGTCAAAATACACCC
>QVNZ01021497.1:0-13760 GCA_014825645.1 Pseudomyrmex dendroicus
AAATAATTCGCGGAGAACGCGAACGCGTTGCGCTTTACTTATGTCCTATAGAATCGAGGACAATGACGCCTAGCGCGACAAAGGCGATATAGTATAGATATATATATATATATATAACACGTGTGCAGGTACACGCATCCTCGTTTTCCTCTCCCCTTGTGCGCGCGTGATTAAAAATGATCGTTCCCGAGCGAGCTTAAAACTCCCGTTCCCTTAAAAGCAGCTCTCTCTCTCCGTCACTACTTTGAGCCGCTCTTTGTGTCACAAAGGCGAAAATCTCCGTCGTTCCACTTCGAGACACTCATGAGCGAAATCCGTTTCTTCTACGAATTTTGCAAGAAGAGATTCGCACGCGGAAAGGTTTGCGAAAGATTAAGAGAACACAAGAGTGCAGTTGCAAGTACAACGTCGTTTATTTTTGAGATATTTTTATCAAAAATTTCCAAAACCCGTTTGAAAAAACCCGAGAAAATTTATCCGTAA
Organism: Pseudomyrmex dendroicus; assembly: GCA_014825645.1. Classification (NCBI taxonomy): domain Eukaryota; kingdom Metazoa; phylum Arthropoda; class Insecta; order Hymenoptera; family Formicidae; genus Pseudomyrmex; species Pseudomyrmex dendroicus. The sequence continues at coordinate 484 of QVNZ01021497.1, forward strand.
TATGTACAGTCGGCCTAGCAATAAGTTAACGTCAATAGGTGCCATTACTAACTAACTGTAGCAAAGAGAATATCGTTCCTCTTATCTTTAGCCCCCCACGAAAGGAATTTATGATCCCTACATAAATAATCTTGAACCATGGTTTTGACATTTTAAAAGCGACACGCATAGATTTTACAAATTTTTTTTATTTTAAGATAGTGAACACATTTTATCGTAATATTATGGCTATTTTTGGAGAATTTCAAAAGGACATAGAAGAAGACCCAAAGATTTAGAATTCAGAGGCATAACGACGTCAGAACATATTAAAAGTTTTACTATAAAATAATCATCGTGCGTCAAAGAATCAACTATTTGGTTGTACGACGACTGTGTTAAATCACATAAGAGATATCCCGAGATTGTATTCGTCACGAGAGAAGAAAGGATGAAAACTACCGTTTGCCTCGCAAAGGGTCCTGAAAATCGAGTATATAGCGAATAATACGCGTGCCTTCGAGGCATCTTCTTAATTGGTACGATACGACGCCGGTAACGAGAATAACGGCGCCATTGTTTTCGCGCCGTAAGAAAAGGTAAAGGCTATTAGCGTAGCACGCGAAGAGGACTCGAGATAGGATTTCCCTTTAGCCGTGTCGCTTTATTTAACGACATAATTATACCGCACGTCGGCCGCTGAATGGTATTTAATGAAATCCCGCGGCTATTATCGAACGTAACGCTTATCCGATGACGTATGTCTCTCTCTCTAACGTAAGCGTACGAGAATTATAAGTATATATACATATATAATATATACATATATACGCAGTGCAACATCATTGCTGTTTGAAAACAACGATATACTTTTACGTGTCCCTCTCGAATGCGTGCAATTGTCGTCGCGAATAGAAAGCTCGCACGCATTTCTATACTTTCTAGCTTGAGAATTCAGTAGCTACTGGTTTTTCTTGTTGTAATTGTGTTTTCATTATTAATAAGCAGAGTATTTTATACAAGAATAACATTACTAATATTTGAGAACTGCTTATTCCAGCAAATTTGATTGATAAATACATTTAATGATATGCGATTTTCCATAATGACGCACGCATTGATTGTCGAACATCGATGCTTTGTATTAATTGCACTGATAACAAATTAAGCACTTCTGAAAAAAAAGAGATCAAAACGAAGAAGTGCATGTTGCACATATTATACAATCAAACAACTGTTCTGTTTTTAATTTATTGATAAATAAATTAAACTGATTGACCTATTACGCTTTGAGTGCGGGAACTGTGAGAAAGTTCCAAATTTCCACACTTTCGGATTTTTCCGAGCCGGGTTACTTTCTTCAGTCGAGTTTTATGCATTGGAAAACAAACTGAATTGGACCTCCAATAAGCATTTCCGGTGAGAATTCACCTAAAATTTGTTGTTCTTATACGTCCGTCGCAATCCGTACGAGAGTGAATTCCACATTAGTGAAGGCAATGAGAAAACATCGTTTTCTCAGGATATTACTTGTAGTAGTCCGGTAGAGGAACCTGATAGAAAAGAAGATGAATAAATAATTGCGTTAAGCGCAGATTTCTAAAACTACGCATAATGCAATTAATCCATTGATAGAGTAAATAATTCACTTTTTTTTATTTTATAGTCTTAAGTTTTTTTCAAGTTGCAAAATTGAAGTGTTTTGGTACACGTATTTTATACTTATTCCATGCGATTCGTGTTTAAACGCTTTCAGAAATTTCATGAGGGTTTCATTATGCGAAGACGAGAGAAGCGAATCGCGAATCGTTTTTAACCCCTACATTGCCATCCACCCGCTCCACTACCTCGTCTTCCGCCAGCGCGGCGAGCTGATTGTTTTGCACAGAATTAATTACCACTTGTTGTCGACCGTCGCCGAGGCGCGCACAAAGCGCGAAGCCCCGGCTCTGGCATTCTAGAAACGGAACTCGCTGGATACGACACCGACCCAGACACCGGCTGATACAACGGCGATACAATATTCTCCGGAGGGGGTTTGCACTGCGCTACGCCAACAATGGCTGCCACGTTGGCGGGACACGGTCGTCTCACGACGAGACGCTAGCTCGCAGCTAGCGGTCGTAGATTTATTTTACCGAAGAATTCAATAGTGAAGAGCGTCAAAGTAATCTCATAGAGAGACATGTGATATCACAGAGACAAAAAATGCAATTTGAATGATGTAACTTGAAACGCTGTTACGAATTTTTAACATAATAATCAACAAATTAACGTAACGATGCAAGAACTCCATTAGCTGACGTATAATTTGAGTAACAGCCAAGATCCAAGTCAACAAATTGGCAAATCGTGTATGCGAATTTGTCTTTGGAGTTTAAAAACGCGGCGACAGCTTCCGCTCACGCGAAGGGGTAACTCTGCTTTCTATTTATATTATGCCTTATCCAATCGATACACGTTTTCCCGTCTGAAAGACAGGTGGCACGGTGAACAAGAAAGGGGTGGGTTAAGTTGGCATTCGCGGGCAATACTCCTTCGTTCTCTCTCTTTCCTTCTTTCTAGAACCGACGACGACGACGACAACGACGACGACGACGACGGCGGCGGCGGCGGCGACTACACCAACACCGACCACGATCGACAACGAGAAGCGGGCTTTAAAACACAATAGCACCCGCTTTTCAGTCCTTTCGCCGGCGGACAATGCCGTTTATTTAACATCGTTTAAAAGTACAAAGCCTGTTAATTAATGGACGAGGGCGGCGAAGGAAAAGACAGAGAAGAAGAATTGGCAGAGGAGAAAAGGAAGGAGAGAGATCACACCGGCGTGGCCGTGACGTCGCTCTCGTTTCTGCGACACGACCGATGTTAAAGAAAAGCCGACAAAGAATATGTTGATGGTGAATTGTCGATTTTATTTCGAGCAGTTCATTATTTCTCTCGTAACGAAAGAGAAGAGAAGAAACCATAGAATTTGGCGATGCAAGATTCTGGTAATTTACATTAATATCTCACGTTGAAATACGTTGAAGGGAAATGAATTGTTGTTTGAGACACAGTGGAAAGACGAAGTGATCGGCAATGCAGTTACTGCATCGTCGATCGATCGAACGCTCTCCCTCCAAACTCTTCCCGGACTTGTCCCCGACGATGAAACGTGGAAATTGGAAAACGTTTCCTGCGTTTCCTGTTAATACAAGGGCTCGACTCAACTTGAAGCGTCGTCGAACTTGCATCGTCAGGATTACGAGTAACAAAAAAAAGAAAATATACGTCTGATGTTAAAAATATATGCGCCCTTTGGAAAAACAAAACTGTCAAAAACCTGTCAAGAAACTGTAAATTAACTGTCAAAAAAACTGTCAAAGAACTATCATAAAACTGTCAACAAAGATTGTCACAGAAAATGAGAATCACGAAAGTGATTTAAATCGCTTAATAAGTATCTGTCGTGATATCTGTTCCGTATTAAAAGGTTATTTTGTTACTGGAATGGAATTAGGACTGGTTAACATTGTGTGTATGTGTGCAAAAAAAAACAGTCGATGAGCTCTTTAATATTTTACGTGTCTACTTTCTCACTTTTGATTTTGACAAATTTTTGAAAACTTTTATATTCTTAAGACAATTAATCTAATTAACATAACACTTACTTAAATTGATTGCATTTGTTAGACAAAATTATTTGTTTTCAGAAAATAATAACAATAATAATCATATAGTTAATCACGCAAATCGATTGTGCATTTACAAACTAGTTAGTACTGTATACATTTACTGTATACAGTAAAAATTTGTTGCAGGAGCAGAATGGAAACTACTCACAGAGGACGAGAAAAGGCCGTTTATCGATCAAGCAAAAAGGCTACGTGCTCAGCACATGAAGGAACACCCGGATTATAAGTACAGACCACGACGGAAGCCGAAAACTTTGCGTAAAGAAGGATATCCTTACAGTATTCCATATCCGAGTGTTCCCATGGATGCTCTCCGAGCTGGCAAGTCACTTGTGTTTGGTCTATTTGATTCTAGTATAAATTAATACAAATTGAATTATTTTAGTAAAAATTAAAAACCGCATAAAAAATAATCTTTATAAGACCGGCCGAATTAGTATATAGTGGTTTCTCTGAATCTGCATGATAACTTTTTATAAGACATACGTTACATGTGTATACAAGTTTTGAGTATCAAATACACAAGATTTCACGAAAAAATGTCGGCCCTGTAAAGATTAAAATGCATGAAAAATTACAATTGTTTGTATTTCAAATATAAATGATTTACTTGACAAAGATATACTTTAATTTATTTTATTTTTTTGATGTTGTACAAGAAGACGTTTGTTCGTTGTCTTTCTAAATAATTCGAAATTCTTATTTTTTTCAATTCTTTTCCAGTCATTTTGTAAAAATTATTTTGTTGCACTGCAATGTATCAAAGTAGTGTGTGTTGTAAATATTGCACTTCCCGCAGTTGCGTAAACACTCGTGCCCAAACACTTGCGTTGACGTCACGTCTGTCGGTAGTTTATTATGACAATTGAGCGGACATAATGAAGGCGAGCGCGAAAGCGGTAGAAGAATACAGAAAACGAGCTATGTGCTACCAATTTGTTTAATTAACACGAAGCGAAGGCGCAAACGCATTATGCATGATGAATGCGGGGATTTGTAATTTAATAATTGCACTCTTTTTGTGACGCTATCACAAAGGACGGGTCGCGCGTATACGAGCTCGTTATTTGCATTACATCGTAATACAACACACATTTTTCAAGCAAACTCGATATTTGCTTATTCATACTTTTTGCTTATTCATCATTTTGATCATCTTTTTCATAATCCGATAAGCGTTGTTCTTTCTGGCTTTATTTCGACGACTCTCGAATATATCCCGATTTAGTTCGCTTTTTCAATCGATAAATTCGACTTGAAAGAGACCGGTCCGAAAAAATCCAACGGTATGAATTCGAACCTCCCAATCGCAGTCCTCGCACTCAGATCGCGAGGCCGGTTTTCGATTTATATATATACAGGTATATATATCGGAGACGCAGAAGTCTCTCTGTTCCTTCCGTTTATATCTCTTGTGAACGCCTTTCCTTCTTCAATGATATCTCTTCTCATATTCACATTTCTATTCAAGTTTGAATTGAAATTCCTCTGCATAGTTTATACATAGATACTTTTGAGCAAGAAACACGCGCAAGAGATACTAATATATTCGCAAGCCGAAGAGATAATTGAACGAATAATTGAAGATTTTTCTTATCTAACAAAAATATAATTGAAATATACTTAAGACATACATTTTGTACTTTATTCTCCAAGTTTTCTTTTTGTTCTTATGTTTGTTTCTTTTTGATCATTTATGCTTCTTCACATCGTAGTTATACGATGATACGTGCATAGGACAAGTGCATGGATGATAGGAGTAAATTATCGGCTTAAAGTTGAAACGCCAACTCAAAGTTTTATGTAACGCATGCCTGTTTGTTTAAGAATGTAAGACTACAATTATTAGTTTGAAACAATTGATAACAATCTTGATAACGATTTATAACAGTTATACTAATGCGTTAGTTTTGTGCAATAATTTGACTGATTCATTATAATAATGCTCGAAAGTAAATTATACTACTTGTGTTTATTTGTCTACTATAGTTTGATATTTTTGTAGTTGTTAGCTTTTTTATTCGTGTAAAAACAAAAAAGAAGGAGATGAAAAAAACACACACATATATATATATATATATATATAAGAACATAAATTATCAAACATACTCTTTATAGGAAGTTGTTCTTTTTTTTTGTTCAACAAATGACAGATTTACGATCACGAGTGTTTGCAAAAGCTGAACGAGTATTTGCTAAGTGCTAGGCATGACCACCGATTCGTGGACTTTTGTATAATATCTTGGGAACTTAAGACAATTCGATAAATAATGAGGCAGCGACATGTTTATACGCTCGCGTGCTGATGTCCAATGAATCCTCGAGCGAACACGATTCGCAAAGTAGTTTCCTTCGACTTTACCGCGCCGAAGAGAAATTATTCGAGGATTTATTCTAGCGCTTCTCCACCTTTTCCGCTCTATCTTTGTGTTAAGCTTCAAAAATTGACTATTCATGTGCCTTAAGGTGTATTAAATACTTGCTACAATTCTATAAAAGACAAGATAGAACTAAATAGATAAATAAATAAAAGCTAAATAAATTAAGATATATCAGATCGATTTACATTGAGATGACATATTCATTACATTAATGCAACATATAAAAAAGAATAAATACTAACCTAATAATTTAAGTCCCCACATTCCAAAAATTATAAGCTACTTGCCTATGAATTAAGGAAGAATAAATACTAACCTAATAATTTAGTAACATTCTTTGTTACTCTTAACTCAGGTACTAAGATACATTAATGCAACATATATTAAAATCAAAAATCTTGACTAAAGATTTTGATAAAGATATCTTGACATACACTTTGATTTTTCATTCTTTTCTTTTTTTACAACAAGAACTTTTGAATAGTTTTAACGTCAATTTTTCTTTCTCTTGAAGAATTTTATAATATGATGATGAGATTCATGACTGATACAGAACTGAGTGACAATTATCAATACCAATCAATAATATGCCGGTATGCATTTGTCTCAAATCATATGTTTCAAATAAAACATACGTTCAACATTTTTGAATTTCAGCTTAATATAGTTGTTATAATCTACAAAGTTTATGATACTAAAACATCTTATATGTAACGTAAATGTTATATCTTATAAACCTGTGTGTGTAATATAGAGAGAAACTCTCGATGAAAGTTTATGTCAGAAATTCACTTGCTTCAGAAGTACATATGATAATAATGCGTTTGAAATCAACGCATACGTTTCAAATTTTCCAATTGTAATATAAAATATCTAAAGTCTTATAATTTACATAGTTCTTATAATCTATATGGTTCTTATACTCTATATGGTTTATGATCTTAAGAGGATGCTAGACCGACAAAGAAAGTCTGTCACACTTAGCCACTTAGCAGCTACGCTGTCGATAGCTGGCGCCATCTCTCGGGACCGAGTCGAACCAAAATAAGGCTAGATGACATGAGAGAGACAAGGATAGACGTACTACATGTCTCTTGTATGACGGGTAATAGTACTCCGGCGCTTCCGTTAAAATTGCATTAAATCGTTTAGACACATTTTCTTTTTTTAAAAACTTCAAAATTCTTTTCTAAAACACTCAAAATATTCGCTTATGTCTCTAGAATGGGTCGGAGTTTTGTTGTGATTTATAATGCCGACTTTGTATACGAAGTGAAAATGTTGTCTACGTGGTAACAGTCTAAAAACAGTTTTTCATATTTCTTGTTGATTTTTCCGAACCATTTTTTAGCATATTCTCTTTTATTCTGGAGAAGCGTTTTTTATTTCGATCAATAGTTGCAGAGTAAGTGTGGCTAGCAACAGCGGTAATAAAACAGGAAGGTTCGGCATCCTCTTAATAAGTTACATCTTATATATAAGTGATATTCTATAAATCTTTATGTGTAATATAGAGATACATTCTCGATGAAAGTTTATACCAGAAATCCACTTTGGCAGTACATATAATCTTCATAATTTTTATAAATAATATTTAAGTACTAGTTTTTTTATTACTACAATAAATTAAAAACTGAGATAAAATACTAATAAGCTGAAGTACTCTTATATACAAAAGTTAAAAAACTTAATTCTACTATAAACAAAGAAAAAAAACATACTTACATATGGTTCTGGCGCTTTTCTATCTAACATAAACAACAAGAAAATTAAAAGGCCAATGCAAGCCAGTATACAGATTAGTGTATTTCAAAAAAATCTTTTGTGATAGATAAATTTAAACGTTTCAATCTTCATTAGGATCTTCTTCAGTGGATAACTAGTAATATAAAACAAAAAAAAGAAGAGGAGGGAGAATTAATTATTTTTTATATCATGTTTGTAAGATAATCCGGTAGTTGTTCGTGTTTAAAGTTTTAAACTAAGTATGAAAATTAAATTTTTTTTTAATCATTGACTTCTTTTTTTTTTAAAAACGTTTTTTTGTGCTCTTTAACAGCAGATAACATCCGGATTGCCAACTATGCACTGCTGACTATATCTTATTATTCGTTTATTTTGTCTTGGTAAGAATTACTATTTATAACTACCATCGGTTTTTCTTTTTCTTTTTATACACGTCTTCACTGTACTGGTTAAATTTCCCCCTCTTCTTTTTTTTTTTTTTGTTTTTTTTGTTTTATATTACTAGTTATCCACTGAAGAAAATCCTAATGTGAGGATTGAAACGTTTAAATTTATCTATCACAAAAGATTGTTTTGAAACACACGAATATCTTGTATATATGCTCGCTTTTTAATTTTTCTATACTACAACATTATCACCATCTCAAAAGAAAAAGGTAAGTTCAAAATTAATATATACACAAAGAGAACGGATTCTTTAAATTTAATAATTCGATTTGTTTGACTCAAACTTTTTGACTCAAACTATTTGTTTCATTCAAACAACATAATTTTATACCAAACAACAATTTTGTTGAATGAAAATTGTATTGTTACGTTAAAATAAATCATATTTTTAATATTTTACTGAAAAATTAAAAAAAATAAAATCTTAGAAAAATACTTTGTTTGAAAGTCAAACAATCGGAATGTTTGTTAAATCTAAAGAAATCGTTCTTTCTGTGTACACATGTGAATAGTTGATTAATTCATAAAATATTCGATATTTTAAATCAATACATAAACGGCTGTTTTGTATTGATTGCAGTGAACTGCAAAAGTATTGATTTAGAAACTTTATGCAATTATTTTGCATCTCAGCTCGAACAGCGGCGTATTTTGATTATTAAACTCTGTTTCATCTTTAAGAATTCTCGTTGTCGTTGATCATAAATCTTAAAGACCTCAACGCCAATCATTTTTCTCAGAGTTACGTTAAGATCGATTCGCTGAAACGAAGCGAATGACCAATATTATCTAATCGCTATCGATCGCTCAACAATGGAGCTTCGTCGAAGGCTTTGTTGATGATTGATAAGTGCAGTGATAATTGTGAGATAATTAGATTGATAACTGTGTGAAAGTGTAACTAAAACCAGCAGCGCCAATCTTACTCAGAGATTGGCGCTGCTAGTTTTAGTTACACTTTCACACAATTGAGTTAACACGGTTGCGCTTACGGTTGCGTACTTTGTTATATACTTATTATTTATATTTTCATTAAAATTGTTAAATTGTAGTCTTATATAATCTTTTAAAAACGATATTTAACTTTATAACATTAGGTATTGACATACTATGATTGTAAAGCATGTACTAAGCATGTACGTAAGCAAATTACAAGATGTTACAGGTATTACATTGTCCATATTCACAGGAATGGCGGCAGGTAGCATGGGGCAAGCGGGAATATCGTCCTATTACGCGCCTGCAGCGTATGGACAACTTTCCAACATGGCAGCAGCCGCAGCAGCGGCTGCACAACAATCTGCTGCTGCTATGTCTGGTCTTGCCGCACCACCACAGGTACATATATTTCTAAACTAATGTATATATATGTGTATGTGTGTGTGTGTGTGTGTGTGGATCTGATACGTGTTATCTTTAACAATATTAATGATGTTGGAGAGGGCCAGTACGAGACTATATACAACATATCGGTATATTGAAAATTATTACGTTTATTTAGACGTCAAAGTTGTTTTCTCCTTCACGAAAATCTTTAGCAAAAGGCAAAAGATTTATTCGTGTATTGAAGGGAAACCAGAAAATGATTTAAAATTGTTTTTATTTACTAGAGATTTAAAAATACTATTTGCGCATGACACACTTCGTCTCTTGATTTATATTATTAATCCTTGGCTGCGGCGAAGTGTCTAATGCAGAGCGCGCGTGACAGACAACAGATATTCAGCCGTGATCGACGCGACAGACGGCAAAATTTTTCTACACAGAAGTCATTGAAACACTGAATTGCATGTATATCTATAATATTCAATTGTTTTCTTTTCTTACGGTAATGCGTAACAACTGATTTGTCTCGATATAATAATTTAGAAATTTTGATGTGTGACTCGAACAAGTTTGTTTGAGTCCACAGATCGGACTATTACTTTCTTGTTTATTGGTTCTTTTTTAGATAAGAAACTAAAAAATTGAATTTCTATCACGTGAATGTCATTTCCGTTATTTTAACTCTTAAACCCTATACTTCATTCCCCTAATATAAACCCCACTAAGGATCCACTGGATCCCAGTCTCTTTAAAAGGTTCTAGGAATTACTCTATAGTCTCATTTTTTTCATCTTAAAAAAAATCATAGTTACTCTCCAAAGGATGCTGAATCAAGAATCTTATTTTTTTTTATTTTTTTTTTATTTTTTTTTGTGCATCAAGTCTCGCTTTGAAGTTTTACTTACTTAAAAGTACGCTCAAAGTTATGTTGAAGTCCCGTGGACCCTTGGTGAGGTTTTAGGGTTAATGCAAATATAACCTCGGCCTTGAGGGAAGAAATTAATGCGTTTTTTTGTTTCTATTAATAGAACAATGTTAAGCCTCCATTATTTTGTACAATCACAAATCGATTTATCTCGAAAACAATTACTTAACTTATCGAGGCTATATCGAGTCTGCGAGACAGATCGCTGTGCCGGACTGCGTAAATAAAAGAAAAAAAGAGGAGACGGATCATTCGCGCGCGCGCGAAACGCGAGAGGAAGAGTCGATTCTAGAGAGAGGAGGAAGTATGAGGGTGGAAGAGCGGAAGGTAACACGGGAGGGAGGGTGAGTGTAGGTACGTTTCATTCGTTGTCGCAACAAAGGAGCCCCCGGGTGGCTTCGCAAACAGAAACCGGAGACTGTGGTCTGTGTATGAATTTCCGCAGCTGGCTACGAGAGACAAACAGATAGCTAGTTATTTCTGCATTCAACAGCTGAATGGCCGACGCGTCTGGAACGACGCACCGGCGCGATACAAGCGACCATTATTGGCGAACACCGACGGCGAGCAGTATGCTTGAAGAATTCTAACGTTATCTTCACCCGACCGAGTTCGAGAGTTCTTTCTTTTTCTCGTCATCCATCCATCAGCAGCAGCATGGGAAGAAGAAAAATCACAGAATCTTGAAGAAACAATAAAACACATTAACATACAAAGATGTTTTTCGGGTTTGAATCGCGTTAGTGTCATTTTTATACCGACGTTTCGTGAACATTACAGCTCACTTCATCACAACCTGATACTCTTCGTAATAAAATACATTTTTTTTTTTTTTTTTGCCAAACAAAGACACTCGGAAGATTCTTTATTGTGACAACAAATAAAACGTACATATATGTTTTTTTTTGACGGTATATTTCCGCTTTCTAAAACTTAAATTATTCTTAAATTTATACAAAAGCTTATAACAAAAAGAAAATAAAAAAACAAAGTCGTCATATATTTCGTACATGTGTTTCTTTGTGCATAATCTTTTATCAGAAAAAAAAAAACAAACCAGAAATAAGAAATAAATACGGTCAACCGAGCCGTTTGTGCAGAATGTTGTGCGGAAATGGATGGATGTTGTGCAAGATGTTTTATTTCTAGACTTTAGATCTGAGAGCCTAAAGATTTCTTATTGATTGTTGAAACAAACCAGACTGGCTCTCACACATCAGTAGAAACAAACAAATTTTGTAATTCTTAACTCTCTCTAAACTCTACGTGCCACTAGAGTGACTTCTCGCTAAGCGATGTTTTAGAACGATTAGTCACATGAGTGGCTTTCTTCGCATTTCGCGAGAGAGCTGTCCATACAACTCCGACTAGTTCAGCTGTAACGTAAGGGCTAAATTTCACATTTGAAAACGTGTATATATATATATATATTTCAATGTAGAGCGATGGAGTTATGCTTTGCATAATGAATGTACTGTCGTACATTTGCCAATTATTTTTCATTTTATTATTCGTTATTTTTTACATTGTTTCGTGTTTGTCTGTTAATTTTTATCGTATGATGTCTCGTAAATTCAGAAAAAACAATTATTTTTATTTAATAATGTAACACTTTAATTACTCTAAATAATAGATTACTATATTATTATTATATAATTACTATATTATTATTATATAATTATAATTTATTATAACTAATCTTTCTTTTTCTTCTTTGTACATCACATATAAACGTACACTTGCTAAATATAATTAATATCGCGCTTCTGTGAAACAGTAGTAAAAAGGATACTACGGCTATACAAAAAAAAAAGAAAAACAACTTTGGTCAGACAGATTTCATCTGTTCTGTATTTCTAAAAGACGTACAAAAAATGTGCTTAAAAAAAAAAGAAGGTAAAGCGAGAATCGGCATGTGTATTCCCGATTCTATAATTCGTAGACGAAGAATGAAGAACCATGCAAGATCCTTTGTCGGATCGTTAAGCGGCTTTGTCCGGATGATTTACATCCAGTCTTAGCAATGCTAAGTTTCTCCCGCCTGCTACAACCAATTGATTATAGCTCAGCTTCTCACACCTCGGGACCCTTTCTTTTCCATCTTCTTCTTTGCCCTTCACCTGTGATCCGTTAATCGCACAACGGCAAGTCCGGAAATGAAAAAATTTCTTTGCGACGCATGTCACGTCCGATTGCTACGATTTTGTGATTTGCATTTGTAAGTGCATTTTTATAAATTATGTAAATATTTACATACATGTTTTGTGTTATCACGAGAGATACAGTTTTTTACGTCAATCTTTATTTTAAAATTAAAATATAAAACAGTCTTTCTTTAACACAGATGCACAAATATTAAAATTACACGTGTATGTGGTAAACATGCAAACTTTCGTCACATATCCGTTTCGTCTGTTCCAGTCATTGTCACAATCCGTTCCTTCATCTATGTTCTAGGAGACTTAATTATCCAGCTGCAATGTCGCTGTTAAAGAGGACAATGACACCATATACCATTCGCCTCTGTTTTCGCTCACAAAAGAGCTGGCATTCTCTTTTCGCGCCATGTGTCGTCGAAGTCGAGAGCGAAAGAGAATGAGCACACTTTATTTTCCAAATGGCCTCGAAGAGATGGGAGAGTACAAGAAAGTCAACTCCCTCGCATTATGTCACGATCCTCGATATTTTAGCCGCTTCAATATTTTATAAGGATTCGCTTCCTTCGGAAAATCCGCTCGTGTTATAGTGTCGACAAAATACGTTTCCGTGTACGAGGCCGTCGCTATTTTGTGA
>QVNZ01021521.1:0-13652 GCA_014825645.1 Pseudomyrmex dendroicus
ACTTATTTTGAATAATAAAGCCACTAGTCAATATTTTAATAAGTGAGTATTAAAATTATAAAGTAAATATTAAAATAAGTATTATTTTGTCTAAATCAATAAATTTCTAAGAGTAAAAATTAAGATAATTTAATAATATAAAATTATAACTGCTAATTTAAAATATGTTTTATTAATAAACACTACTTAAATGTCATTGTCACTGTTATAACATACATTAATGTTTAATTATACAATTGTAATCAATATAGTTATAATTGTAGATGTTATTAAACTAGATTAGTGAAAGCGTGTAAACGTAATCCATTAAATAAAAAACATATATTTTGTACTATTATACACATATTACATTTTAATATTACTATAATATTATAGCAATATTTCTGAAGGCAGACATTTTATCGTTGCTGTAAAGTCATAGTAATGTTACAGTCATATTTCGCAACGTACTTGCAATATTGCAATCTTGCAGTGAAATATTTCTGCAATATTCCCGCAATCAAATTTTGTGCTGTATAGGCTATTATATTAGTTCCTTCCGTACTGTTGTTATGAGTAACAACCGTGAAATGTGCTGGTCTGTCTCCTGCATAAAACAGCCCGTTGCATGCTTATTCGTAAATCTTTATTAATTAAGATCTCGGTAATTATTACAAATCTCGCAAAGTGGTAAAGGACTTTTCGATTCAGTATAACTTTCTCTATCTGCCCACGAACGATTGTACGACTATTACCGAACACCTTGTATATACTGCTCATATGTGTATATAAACTAGTGCAAACTCGCATTAGTGTACGCAACTTTTTAACACAAATGTAAAGAAAACGCGGAACGTCTCTGATTGGTTACGCGATACCAAAAATTAACAATGCATTGGATCGCTCTCAGACACTATATGCGTACACCAAGTATTAATAAAGTTTTTGAATTAAAACAAGTTTGTAGAATACATATTACATATTACGTGTGCATGTATGTTAACTTATTGTTTTTTTCTCACTTAACATGAGAGAAGAAAAATAGAGATACAATTTTTATGTCTGTTGACCACGAAGAGAAAATACACAGACAACAGTGTACTGACACAAATAAATAATAAGCTTAAAATTTGGTTTTTTTTTAGTTATTACAAGTTTATTGTTTTAGTGAATGAATTTACTTAAATAGTTTATTCAGTCAAGTTTGATGTTTAAGCAAAACGTGAGGTGCGTGAATGTCACATTTTCTTGTGTTGACTTTCGTATGTATGTACACACACGCGCGCGCGCGCGCGCGCACACACACACACACACACAAGTGAAACAAATTTATTTTTATGTTAGTTTAAACTGTATCTATCTTACTTAAGAAAACAAGTATATAGTCGGACCTAGACTCACATACTTCTAGTACTCGTTATTGATTGCCATGAAAATCGATGCATCGACTAAAGCCGTACGAGTGTCAAACAATCTCGGGGCTTCCGACCTTTACTCATCATTGCGAGTTAATTGATACTAGACATGTAACACTACATATATTTATACTCTCTTTAAGTTACTTTTTATGATAAAAAAATTTACATTAAATAATCGGAAAAACTTAATATACATCCGTTAAAACATGTTTCATATTTTAAAATGCGTTGATCACGTAATTATCGAGACAAACGTATTTCGTTTGAACTTATAAAACGCAATAGAAACATTTACGATTTAATCAGCATGTGAAGTAAGCGAGAAAATCTCGATGAAACGAATATTCGTGGAATATCCGTGGAATATCTGCGAGAAAACAGTTGTATCATCTATTATCGACTGTGTTTGCTAAGTGAAGTCTGAAATACATTCTTACGGAGCCCGGTATTTCTTGAACACAAGCAAGCAGAAAAAGCGAAAGATCGGTCGCGATGTGCAAAACACAAAGACAAAGCGGTAGCAGTCTCGGAGAGGATTGTCTCTGCGTCCACGATTCTACTTTAAGGTCGTGCTGCCGAGTCGGTAATTGACTGCATAAATTTTCCAATGTACCACGACGTACACGAAGAGAAAGACCACAATGGAAGTAGAAGAATTGAGATGAGAGTGTAGTACTAAAAAAGAGACGGAAATATATAGGAAGAACAATGAAGAATGATAGAATGGAACACAGAATAGAGTAGAACAAAACGAGAGAGAAAAAGAGAGAAAGAGAGAGCGAGAGAGAGAGAGAAAGAGAAAAAGAGAGAACGATGGTTTCTTTTAGTTTCGCGGCACGATTCAAGAGAGGTTATGTTGTCGTTGGTGCTCTTCTTCTGTCTTTCCGTTCTTCTTCCGTTGTTTCGCTCTCTCTCACCTACGCAGACTCGAAAGAGGATCGGCGGCGAGGGACACGAGGGTGTCGGAAGCAGAGAGTGCCGAGGAGATGGTGGAAGTTCGGGGAATGCTCCGACGAAGAAGAGTGGAGAGAACCATGAGAGTAAGCCGCTTATCAGGGTGGCAGCAGGCAGTATAGGTCCAACCGACGCAGATAGGTGGGTTTCCATGGAAACACGGATCTGTCCGTTAGGTCTCTACGTACCTACGTCCAGCGGCTGCCGCTATCTGTTGTAGGCGTATTCGCTACACTAAAGGCCGCAGAGTGAAAGAGGGACAACGATAACGTGTGGGACGACGTGGAAATAGAAAACAAAGAATGGATGGAGGGAATAGTATGGGAGAGCGATAGAGCGCGACGACTCGTGCCGCCGAAGACCACACTTCTATCGCTCGTTTGTGAAGCAAACGACTTGTAACCAACCACTATATTTCGCCGCTATACATATATCTGATCGCCGGCATTTCGTACTTTTTGTGATTCATGTATCATATCGTTTTTCAAGCAATTTCTATAAACATCAAAGTGTTTGAAGCACTGTTATATCTGTTCTCATCTCTTACGTACTTAGTCATTGTGGGAAATCATATATTTCTCTCTCTCTTTTGATAAACTAAAACTATCTCTCATATATGACGTTTAGTAGCAAAGAAGATGTTGATCCAAACTAGCAAACTAATGATCCAAAAAAAACGCTTGAAAGTGTAAAAAGGAAGACAACCTTTTACTTTTAGACAAAAGAGAATCTTCGCGATGTAATTAATATCAATGCGATTAAGTGGAATACATCGTAAGTGATTACGGGCGTCGTCTTGGTTTGTGTCAATTGTAGGGCTAGGTGTTGCGTTCGATGGCTTTTGCTTCAAATTATAAACTATGATGATATATTTCAATAAGAACGCAATAGAAATGCCGATTTTATGTTGTACGATATGTGCCGTACGTTGGTATTTATTATGCAATCGTGCAGACAGGGAGGGAGTCGAATTGACGAAAAAGCGATAGCTCCGAGTGGAAAAACTTGTCATAGGAAAAAAAAGTGCAAACGTAGAACTTCTTCTAAAAGACTGTCTACAATAGAAGTAGGCAGTATAAAGTAAGAAGTAAAGTTCTTAGAGTTTTTTATTTTTGTCTACACAATTAATTACACTGGTCGACAAAATATGATCTTTTTTCAGTTTCGAAAATACCATCAGTAATTTCTAGATATTTTAGCATTGATTACGAATCTGGCCGTAAAAAATTGTCTAACACGTCGAAATTCTGAGAAAATCCCAAATACATATGCGAAAAATACCGTTTTTAACACACTTTTGCATCAAATATCTTTTAACTGGAACGTGATATTGAGTGCTATGAACGTGCAAAAGAAAGCTTTTGACTTGCACTTGATACAGCAAATACCAGATTCGTAAGCGCTAAAATAGTCAGCGCTAAAAAATTTACTAGGAACTATTCTTCTTATCGTTCAGAACCTGGCATGTATCGACTAGTGTTATTTCGCGTCTTTTATGTTTTTTTCATTGGCTGACAGTAGGCAGTGCAAAATGGGAATTGCCCATTTCGTTACTCCCGTTTTTACTTCACCGAAAACAGTTTACTCTCTACTCTTACAGCCTTGCTACTTTTATTGTAGGCCCATAAGATTCATGTCGTGCTGCTGTAGGATACGTGGGAATCGCGTCACATGGGCTTTTGCTCTTTTCCCATCCGAAATACTGTTTGTTGTTACAGAAAAATTATTCGTCCACTTAACTTTCTTTAGTTCGTCGTAGCGCAAATGCTTTGCTGCATATGAATAAAGATATTGTCAATAATTTTCTCTCGCAAATTGTTAATTAAAGGGGAACAAGAAGATCCTGTACCTGTCGAAACCGCGAGACGGTAGGTAATATATATATCGTGCATGTAGCGGTAAGAAAGCGTTATTGTCAAAAGTAAAATTATTCCGGCGGAATAATTTTTACACAAAACATTTTATACAAGATATATACACACACACACACACACACACACACACACACACACACACATATATATATATTTTAAGAAAGATATTTGCGATGTATATGTCGTTACATGGATTTCTATTATATAAATTTTTTAAAACTTTTATTAAAAAAGAAATGCTCTTTGTGTTAATAAATTAAATAACTCTAAAATGTATGTTATGTATGTTAAAAGAATAATTTGATTCATACTTGTGAGTTTTGATGGCTCAGCATTAATATTTTTATGTAATTAATTTGTAATTAAGTTATATAGTTTTAATTTTATCTAATTTATATTATAATTGAAAATAGATATCTATCGTATAGATACTTATGCTACGCCGTCAAAAACCCGTGCGATATCTTTATGTCGATGAGCTTGTCAGTTCGGTGCGATTTCAATCACTCAATTAGGCATCAAGTTAAAGGCGGCACGTGCGCCGACACGTGCTGCATTCTTGTCGTTATCAAGTGGCCGCGAAATGACGAAACGTAACGAGAGAATCGCTTCTATAGTGGCGCGTGTCATGGCTAAATTGAGTAGGCGGGTGTGGAGAGACCAAACACAAATCCAGACCTAATTGCAAGACAAACACTTGAAGCTAAGTGAAATGTCGCGTACAGTGTGACATCGACACTAGCTCCCGGAAATCTTGCGTTTCTTTGTTTTTATTTCTTCTTTTCTCTACTCTTTTTACCGCAGTTTCTTACAGACATTATGTTTTCTCACTCCTCGAAAAATCCTTAAGTAATTATGTTTTTTATTGATGCAACAAGATTGCAACATTCACTGCGTTTACTCAAGATTCTCTTATTGATTTAAATTTTCTTACATAAGTATTGTCACATTGGAACTGTTCATATACAAATTTTGTCACTGTGTAGAAAATTGACTGATTGTGTTTAATTGAAGTAAGACAGAACACAAGTTGTTTTCTTTCCAAAAAGCACTAATTAACATCACTCGCCATATTATTGTTATATGTAAGAAGAACCAAATAACTATTTGAGAGTGAACGTTGCAAGAAAGAACGTTGAAACATTGCAATGCGAAACTTATCTGATTACTCGTTTGTTCTGGACGCCAATCGGTATTTTGTTACGTACTTTATACACACACGCGCGCGCTTACATCCGAGATTTAGATTAGATTGTCACGTAAGAACGGCTACACGCGCGCGCGCGCGCGTCACACACAAACACACACACACACACTTCTTTTTATTTTTCTTCTACTCCCACATGAGAATGACTAGTTTTTTTTTTAATAATGTTGCCGTTTTTTTAGTATAATTTCCTAGTAAAACTCTTTTATCAAACATTTTTATTCAAAAGATAAATTACATAAAAATATATTAAAAAATGTAATTTTCTCTAACAGAAAGTTTTATGATGTATGTGTATAAAATAAGAAACATTTAAAACCTCATTATATGCAAACATAAAAGAAATAGGAAAAAAGTAATAAAAATTTTTCCCTAAATTGGCTACAAAAAAAATCTCAAGTACAGAAGCAGCAAGCTACTGAAAATAACATGATTTTAGTTTCTCATCTTGAGCCTTCGGCATTGCGATCACACGGTGGTCACGTTGTAAACGCAAAGTCAGCCAAATGTTTTCGTAGCTGATGGCCTTTTAGAATTCCCTCTTCTGTCACCGTCCGCCACGTGCTGTCATCCCACGGTTTCGCCTTCTCCTCCCTACTCTCAATAATCCAATTCTATGCTGCCCCTGTCTCCATATAGCAGTCTATTCGCGTTTTAACTTTTAATTAATTTTTGATTTTGTGCCCGAATATGCGCCGCATTTCACTCTTTTCCTTTTTTGTCCGTAACAGTTTATAGATATCAAAGTAGTTTTCGATCTTGTTTGTTATCTTACAGTTATTTGACGTTCAGTATTTTTTTACTCGCAACTTAACATAATTTTAAAAAATTTGCAGCATTGCGACAACAATTAAGACATCGTTGATTTTCCATAGTTTTTACAAGATTCTAAATAGATATTTTTTTTTTTTTCAATAATCTCTGACTCCGGCATGAGAGCAATAGTGATGTAGTTGTAAAACAAAGTTGTTAAGAGTAAAATATAATCATATACTGTTTACTTTTATCAACTTTTTTATTTACTTTTTTTATCTCTCTCTCATGAAGATAAATCTAATCGTCACAAAGTTTACATGCCAAACTTGCAAGTGAAAATAATGTCAAACTATATATACTTGGTTTAAAGAGATTTTTTTCCGAGTTTGAATGGCACAGACAAAACCGCGATTAAACAATGATAGAAACTTTGCATGTCGCCAGAAGTGAGTTTGTTAATCAGTCGACTGTGTACGTATGTATAATTATGATTAATTATAAATGTCCCGGCGTATCAGAGATATGTTGCGTAAAGAGATAAATTCCCGCGTCGTATTTCAGTGGTAACGGCTTTCCGACGTTATCTAAATCAGACATGCGTTTGTTTGTATTATAATTTACTGTGCGCGCTTTCTCGTGGGAGTTTTAGATACGCTGTGGAACAATAAGTAGCAATATGTCAACACAAAAGTTAATTATATTCGCGTACTTTGTTACATATTGTTAAATAACATATTTCATGAACGTGAATATATTTAATTGTTATCGAATAAATAACATACATTATTCAACACAGACAGATTTTTCTCGATATTCTATGCAAAGTATGTGAAACATTATGAGCGCTAAAATTAACAATGTAGAGGAAGATGGGGCAAGACGGGATAGTTTAGTGATGAATAAAACACAAATTTTCATAATCAATGAAACAACTTTATTTCTTAATTATTCTTTGGTAATCAGTCTTTCTATTAATCTATAAATAAACCACTTCTTTAAAGTTTTTCATATTAAAAAATTAATAATTCAAAAAAGTTTCTTTCTTCCCATCTTGCCCTACGGGTGGAGTAAGACGGGATACTCTCGTGGACAAGATGAGGTACCTAGTAACAAATGATATAAAATGTATTATTTATTGGATTGACAACGGGGGCATACGTATATGACTTTATCATCGTTGTCTTCTACATTTGCACACGAACAATGAGCCCATTCGCCACAAATTTGGCAACTTATCCAATCTTTCACAGATTCCAAATATAGCCCTTTACAATATAAACATTTTTTCCCCGATCCGTCTTTTTGTTTGTAGTTTCTTACCATCTAAAACAATGTAAACTTGAATTTTTATTTGTACATCTATGTGGAACAAAATGAAGTAACGCGCATTTTTATTTCCCCATCTTGCCCCTTCTCGTCTCGCTAAAATCATATCAACAAATTTCCTAAACACTGTTTACAAAAGTATAAAATATCATTCTTATCTTATAGCCTGCTAAATTCTATTTCAGAAGCACACATATGCATAAAAAAAACTTCAATATGTTTATAGCGTTGTCACAAGTAAAAGAATGTCCGAAAATAATAAGAAAATCGTAAAAAATGACAAATTGCGTGTAACTTTATGACAGTCATATATCGCGCTGGCTCGCTTATCACTGTAGCGATACATCTAACGTATATGCTCGATTAGTGCGTTTTAATCATGTGATACAGAGGCTTCTCTATCTTGCCCCACCTTCCCTTAATATATTTTTTCAATAATATACAAAGTTATTTGAAATATAGTCTAAAATTAGATAAGTATAGAAGCATTCGTGAATGATTGCACCATCGAATTATGCATGAAAAAGAAAGAGAGGGAAATTACCATGAAATTCTGTTAGAGGTCCATTGACTTATGCGAATCTCAACGAAACGGCGAAACGCGGGGCGCGGAAGAATCCAATAAACGCAAAACGAATTTGCTATTAGGGTCGCGTCTGATCTCGTTGCGGGCCAATGAGGCGAAGCAACCCTTATATCAACCCTCCCGGTATCGCGTCTCGCTGACGATAATAAATCGAATCATACTCCGGGAATCAGCGGGTGTTTGCCAACCCATTAGGATCGCTTAGCCAACTGTGTTTCTCTCTTCAAAGCGCGATACGGTTGTCACGAATTTTTGTTCGCACATTTAAATAAATCGAAACACTCATGGCGAATTCTAATATATTTCTAAATCATAAAAATTAGATATTTTCGGATTTTAATTAAAGTTTCGAATTGTTATACGACGGAAATATTTTTATTATTTTTGAGTTGCGTCGCATTGCATCGGACAAAAACGCACGATTCTCCTCTGATAGAACTCGGTGTGTTAAGAAAGCGAACGCCATAATCGAAGAGCTATTGTAGAAATACTTGGTTTTACCAAGTTGATGGCAAAGTCTGTCGTTACTGATGGCACCGACAAAATGACGCCCACTCAACAATCAAAGCATCCTCTCGGAACCTACATTCTTCTTTTTCGCCAAGGCTAATAGATCAAGTATACTATAAATATAAAAAAACTATCAATCAAATAGGATTTATTCAGCAATTGATTTAATTATGCGTAATGATAACGGTAAATTGAATATAAACGAATACTTTTTTTCATTTATATTACACTTATCGACATCTAGAACTGTACATTGTCAACAATCTAGTCAAATTTTAGTTTTCTTTTTGTCTTATCGATAAAAGACAAAAATCTATATATTAAATAGGGGAAATAATTAATTTTAATCCGGGAATAATTATTTTTAATGTCTATATTCTATCTTATAGGATCGAGAATCAATGGCAAATCCATGCCAGGAACGGTATGATACATATCTCATAGATCGAATAATCGCGGGGTGTGTCACACGCAGCGATGGCGGTACTTATAATTCCGACCACCATGGAGTTTGTACATTGTGCTCGCTTGCGACGCAATCTATTCCGAAGATCTACCGCGCTACTGCCATGCTAGCCCACTCAACCAGTTTGTTAGCCAATCACGCAGGTATCGTCATCGTCATTCGTCGTCATCTCGATTTCTACGAGCCAGAGATGAGCAGCGTTGCAAGAGATGCAATCGATAGGTACACAGGACGCTGTTTTGTCCTGCTAGGTGCCGCTTCTTTCTTCGAAGAATTTCTGTTGCTTTCGTTTTCTTACCGCTTTCCTCAACTGTGTCTTTAAGGTTCTAGTCTTAAACTTACTTTAGAGTTTATATTTATTTTAATATTAACAGATGTTGTTTACACAAGGAAAAGCATAACTGTTTTTTTTTTTTTTTTTTTTTTTTTGTTACTTTAATTATATTATAAGTATTTATTTATTTTTTAAATATTATTTAATATTTAACATTAGCACACACTCAGTGATGCACAGCTTCTGAAAGTTATTTTAAAAATCGTTTTTTCTTTATCGCAGTGTGCTCATGCGATTTTAAATTGCTGCTTTGTCTTTTTGTTCTTTTTCACCGTCTCTTTCCTTACTGACGTAAACTTTCTTTTTTTTTGTGTCACGACGATGCGACTCTTTTTCTTTGTCGTATTCGATGAGTAGGGTCTTCAAGCATGGCGGATAAGAGAAATGAGAAAGAAAGAAAGAGAGAGCATTGATCGTTTTATAAACAGTTGCCTCGCGTGTCTCTCGGGTTTTAACCTGACGATTACAAACGCGTATATACGTCTCTCGCGAGACAAAACTTCACTATCAATTTCAAATAACTCCCTTTATTATTTTATTCGTCTCACATGATTGTCGATCATTCGTGGTTGTAAAATCGGACAAAACTCTTCCCTTGAAAAACATCTCGCAAATCGAAAGTCTCATAAAGATTAGAACACTTGACTGTGTATTTAGATAATTACTTCTAGTTTTCTTTTCCTTTTAACATCACGATTTCTTCGCGCGAAACAAAAAAACAAAATTTCGTATATAATTTATACGTCACGTGGAGCCATACCGGAGAGTCGACGATTCTCTCGGTCACAGGAATTCACTGTTTCGCTTGTGACTTTACGATCCAGCTTCCAATCTGGAGACACTAGCAAGAGGCACGATTTTCCTGGCAATCTTTTTTTATTAGTTCGCGACAAGAGGACACGCCGTTGCTGCCGCAACGAACCAGCGGGAGCCAGCGTTTTCAGCAGCAGCTGTAGAAGCGAACCGTGACTTCAGTCTTCGGTCCTCTAGATGTTCGTATATTCCCGGGGTGTACTCTCCTCCTCCTCTTCCTCCTCCTCTGCGCTCTCCTCCTCACTCCTGTGACCCCCTCATAAGCGGATTACGTGGGTCCCGAAACGAGCCAAGCGAGGCTCGATGGCACGAGGAAGGTACGTGGAGTGGGTCGTAGGGGGAACTGTTCAAAATTACGCTATCGCGGCCTCACAACGTTCATACCTCTCTCTCTACGTCGATCTCCCCGTCGTTACCGCGTGGTAACCAGGCGTGGCAACAACCCTTCGTCTTTGTGAAAGACATCGCAAGCGCTTCATATTTCAAAATATCATCATCGATGGCCGTTTATTCGGCTCGATTGACGGACATATTGAGTTTCTGGACATGTCGATGTCCGTCTCGCAAGGATAATTCACTGCAAATTCTAGTTTTCGTTATTTTTTCTTTGCATTGAAAATTTATCTTAAAATATGTATTTTCTTTTTCAAAAAATGTCTAAGTATCTATAATATACATATCTAAATATTGTATTTTTTTAGATGAAGAAAAGTTTTTTACACATACTAAGAAACTAATTTCCGAGATGATATTTATTTAGAAACAAGTTTTAGGTTTTACTTTATGTGTTATTAGTTTTATAAAGTAACGGATATACTAGATGAAAGTGCATCTAATGAATGTACAATATTTGTAATTTTTTAAAAACAGTTGGTTTGACAAAAATTACTTTAAATTTAGTGCATATAATTTATTTATTTGACATGTTGCATCAATCTGTTTTGTTTTGCACTTTTATTTACTCATTTTCTAAATTATATCTGCATAAAACCTAAACATTCTTTACAGTCTATTTATTACTATATTTATTTATTATATCTATCTATTTACTATATCTATCTAATCTTCAAGTTATTTTTCCTTAGAATATAATTAGTTATTATTTTTATCTGTTTTTTTATAGCATATTTTGGATCATATATGTTAATTATTGTTGCGTCGGATATCTTCGAGTAAAAGAATTTTTAAAGACATGCAAAAATCTCTCTTTTACGGTTGTTTAATACACGCACACTACCATTCGCTAGAGAGAGTTTTTTATGCAGAGATGTAAAACCGTTGACTTCCATTTCGCATTAGAGTACTATCAGATAGTTTTAACAAACTGGTATTGATCTTATAATTAGATGTATGAAAGAAAAATTATATTTTTTACTTATTCTCTTTTGATTGCGCGAAACAGTTTTACGAACACTTGTACTGTAAACGCCTACACGGTAAAATGAAATTTCACGCTGAGTTTCATGGAATGCAATAATTATAATAACAGGCGCTTTCTTTTTTCATGTTGCAGGAATGAATCAACGCAAACAGCGTCGCGAGAGAACGACTTTCACAAGAGCTCAGCTGGATGTGCTGGAGGGTCTATTCTCGAAAACGAGATATCCGGACATCTTTATGCGAGAGGAAGTTGCCGTCAAAATTAACCTGCCAGAGTCGCGAGTCCAGGTATAATTGTTTTATACCTGGCGTTTTTCTTTCCTCTTTTTATTATTGCAAGTTTATTGTTCCTGGAATATCGCTCTGGATATCAAGAGGCCTGGTAGTGCCTCGCGTATAAATAACGGTAGAAGATGAAAAAGATTTCCTGAACTTTCAGTGAATAAATCACACTCTGCAAGTAATCTGGGATTGTTATCACAGTCGATTTTGCGTACGATTATATTAACGTAATGTTTAATGTAATTTCTCACGCGTCGAATGCACAATGTATGTAACTATATTTCAATTCGCGACGAAAACGAGAGCGAAGAGAACGAAAGAGAGGAGAGAAAAAAGAAGAAGACAAAAACGGAAAATAGAAAGAGAGAAAGAGAGAGAGAGAGAGAGAGAGAGAGAGAGAGAGAGAGACAAAAGTCGCGTTTCGTGCTCCGGCAATCGCAAGCGAGATTTAAGGTATTTACACAGCGCGATGTTCGCGCCCTACGTCGTTCCATTTCGTCATTGTCCCAGCCCCGCTGCCTTGTACATTGATAGATGTGCCGACGAGCTCGTTGACGCTTTTATTGTGGTTCCGTGACATCTTTATCTCGCGACAGGACGTTACCAAGTCACGATCGCGATTCGAGAGATTTCAAGCTCGTGTTTCGAATTTTAAGCTTTCACTGCACATTCTCAACCTCCATCATTAACATTCACCATTCAGAGAAAAATCTCGCGCAAATATTAAAGCAAAAAATTGTCATTTCAATCACCAAGTAAAAATAGAACATTTTTTAATAAAAAATTTCTTGTAATGAAATTACAACGGTGATACGAGCCGATCGCTAGATGTTTTGCGAATAAATATATTTTAAATATACTTATATTAAAGAGTGTAACATTTTCATATTATTTTTCGAATTGAAATTTTCAATTCTTTAAATATACAGGATGCTAAATTTGCATCACGTATATGAGATACTCATTTTCTTTTCTCAACTAATTTAGAAATTATATTACGAAAAAAACACCTCAGCTAGCAGTCGAGCCTGGAATCTTCTTTCCGTGCTTTGACATTTTTTAATATAAGTATATTCAACACTCTTTACTATAAGTATATTTAAAATATATATTTATTCGCAAAACATCCAGCGATCGGCTCGTATTATCGTTGTAATTTTATTACTAGTTTTAAACTGCACAAGCCTTCAAATTATTAATTCGTTAAAAAATCTCTTATTTAACAATTAATTATTTCTTATTTAACCTTTAGAGCGCCGGAAAACGCCTAGAGGCGTAAAAAAATGAAAATTTTTTATACTCATTTTTTTTATACTCATTTTTAAATCTAAATTGCTTGTAAATTGTAAAGGTTATCGATCTCTCCTAATATGATTCTGCATCCAAAAAAATTATATTCAAAATGGCGGATGCAATATGGTTAAGTTTTCGAGATATTTCCAGTTTCGATGTGAATTCCATTTTTAGAAGTCACTAGTTAGAGATAAAAATTATGAATATACATATCTGTAAAAAATATATACCTTAGTTCAAATATTTTCATAGCTTTTGTACTTTTTTAGGTGCAAAGAAAATATCCAAAATGACACAAAAAATACCAAATGTTTGAGGGCAAAAATTAGTGAACATGCTCGCTCTTGGCTTTACCCAGAATCAACGACGTGGACGTGGCGAGCTCCTGATTCCGTGTGTGTGTGTGTGTGTGTGTGTGTGTGTGTGTGTGTGTGTGTGTGTGTGTGTGTGTGTGTGTGTGTGTGTGTGTGTGTG
>QVNZ01021522.1:0-14668 GCA_014825645.1 Pseudomyrmex dendroicus
TAGTCCACTCCTTGTATCATTCGCACGTCTTAAAAACGACTCGAAGTTTTGTGAAACGTTTATTTAGTTTGTGAACAATAAACACAACATAAACATTTTTAAATAAAGTAATAATATTTTGAAAGTAAAATAAAAATATTGTAATTCTCTTTAAGAAAACCGTAAAGTTATTGTCCACTTACTGCCTATTATACTCTATATATATTTTCGGTAAATATGCCAAATAGGAGAGCTTCTGATACTCTTGATTTTGACATATGTTATTTAAGTAATGCTCACTGTTTGTTAAAAAGTTATTAAAATAAAAACTGATACTTAAATTTGCATGGTAAATTTGCATGTTAAGAGTGACCTTACCGATTTCAATGACCTTGTCATATGTTGTCACGGACATATCCCCGAGTAACAATCGAAAGGTTTTAGCCGTTGCTCGTTCTTCATTTAAAATGTATGGACTTAAAATGTTTCATTAATAAATCACCAGATAGTTTACACATAATATATGATATTTTAGACGTAATATGTCTTATATATAAATGTTTAGTATAGAATGAATAAAAAATAACTATGAAAATTACGATAAGCTCGGAAAGTACATGCTTAGATGGGAGAGACGAGTGTAGCCTGTCCTTTGGGCGCTTTCTCACATAAAAAAAAAAAAAAAAAAAAAAAAAACTTGCTTGAAAAGTGTATGCGTGGAAGCAGTGTGTTTCATCTCCCCTCTCTTACAGAGAAGGAAGAGTGGTTTAGTTATGAAACTTTTTTTGTCCATAACTTTTTAATGAACAATGAGCATTACTTAAAACTTTTTAAAGATCATTCAAGGCCACGATTTTGATAACATATGTCAAAATCAAGGTTAGTAAAGTATAATGCGTATAGCATGTCAAAATTACGCGTATAACATATGTCAAAATCAAGGTTAGTAAAGTATAAAATGTATTCTATCTCCCTACAGAGAGGCTCCACTATGAAAAAACTAGACACATAAGTTTATAACTTTCATATGTATACATTTTCCAAGCAGTTTTTTCGACCATTAATACTTTCCACATCCTCAAAGTTTTTTTTTATGTGGGAGAGCGCACTCAGGGACACCCCTAGCCCCTCTTACCTTGCCTAAATCGAATAAAAATTATTTCAGAATTGCGAGCTTTTTATGAGCTTTCAAACCCATCAGGATAAAAGTTTTGAGCTCGTTTTCTAAAGCAAGAATTTCAAAAGGAAAAAAGAAACCACAGAGCCTATAGTCCAGATAAAAGGTGGACATTCAAAATTGACGTAAAATGCAGTGTATCTCCGACGTTTTGATCATTTATTGTTGATCATCTTCAGCACTGTTTATAATACAATGACATATAAAATTAGAAAATATAGTAAAAATATGAAAAATATCCGTTAGAGAGAATGACATATATATAAATTACAAATACAAAATAAGTAAATAGGAATTTCAATTTTTTGGTGAGGCTGAGTCTCCTTGGACAGCGTCCCCCCACCACTTAACACTGCAAATATCGAATTGTTCTTTGCACCAAAATTACAAGCTATTTATGAGCTCTTAAATAGTAATAGCCCTATTTTAGATTTTTGAGCTACAACCCATGGCGCGCAAAGCTACTCCAAAGTATTTTTGCTAGAAAAGAAATATACTTTAATATACAGAAAAGAAATAATTATTACGCAAAAATTACTTAAACACTATAAATAAAAAAATACACACATTACGACTTTTACACTCCACTTCCGGTAGGAAATCTAACCTATACTCACGAAGTACAAGAGAGAAGTAAATAAAAGGAACAAATTATTTCTTTGCGGGATAATGTTCGCTGATTTAGAAGCTTGCAAAATACGCAGTTTGAGATTTTTGAGCTCCACCTTTAGAGTAGAAATTGCATTCCCTACTTTTTACAAGAGAGAAGTACTCTAAAAATAAAAGGAACCGCTTATTTACAGTTAGCTTTTATAATTATTCTATACTAAACATACCCTCTCTTCTATTTATGGAGCGAAACAAGATCTATATAATTGTTCTGTTTCACATGCGTTTTCGACTTTCCACGCGAAGCGAGGGTCAACCCACACTCTTCTCTCCCTGCTTAGGAATGAAACAAAGTCTACAATTATACTGTTCATCATAAGTTTCCGACTCTATAATTACTTCTATGTATAAAACCTTTTATTTCATTGTCATATCATTTTTTGTTAATAACTTTTAACGAATAGTGAGTATTACTTAAAACCTTTTGAAGATTAATTATTCTGGGCCATGACCTTGATAACATATAACTTAGAATTGTTGGAAGTTTCTCCCCTAATCGGCATGTATCATATTTTCTTTATAATAATTTATAGGTAATCTCTAGTTTTATAATATAATATGTATAATATAATATTGTCTTTTTAAATTTGTTTAAATACATTTTTCTATTATCAAAGTTTCTTTCAAATGGACGTTAATCACGTGACGTTAATTATGCTATGTTCACGTCGATTATAAATGTTCGGTGTTTATTACTCACGCACATAATTTCATTTTCACAATTTATTTATTCGTTAAACATCACCCTCCAAACAATTAGGTAAATAAAAACTGGCGTCAATGTTTGCGGATAATTCTATTGAACAAAATATGATGAAATCCAATCATGATTTGGCCGAGTCATCGAGATATCAACAGTCTCAAAATGCGGTTCGCAAAATTCAGGTTAGTTATTAGAAAATGTATCAACGAACAATATCACGGCAAATAGACAGTAATAAGTAGGTACACATTTAAAGTTTCTATCGCGCACACAGGCCTGGTTTCGCGGTATTATTACCCGCAATTATCTTCGTAAGCTCCATGAGAACGCGACGGTTCTTCAACGTTATTGGCGTGGTTATCGTGTTAGAATATTCGTTAGGCAATATTTGGTCGTATGCATTGAGCAAGTGTGGAAGAGTTATTATTATGACACAATGGCAACGAGGATTCAAGCTGTTTGGAGAGGCTACTGGATGCGAAAAACAAAGATAAACTTCGTAGAATTAAGACAAAGATGGTTGAAAAACATTTATACAAAAAACGAGGAAATTTTAGGAAACATGAAGAAGTACGTTCGCATATATATGTGCATGTGTTATTCGCAATGTTTTGTCAATGTTTGCAATTGTGTTTTATATATAGATTTATTTATATAGATTTAGACAGAAAGAATTGGAATATATGGAAAGCGTAACTGAACAAGAAGCGATGCTTTGGATTTTATTCATCTTGTTCAAAGTAACTGTTTTTATTTGCATAAATCATTTCTATTTCTTTCTTCTCTCTCCTAGACTTAGATAAATCTATTATCTTATCTTCACAATTCGATGTACGAACGTTACGTATATGTTGTGTTCGATGTGAAGCTGCATCATTTGTTGAGGACCAAATGTATTCCGGGTGTTATTACGAGAATCGACAAAACTCGCTTCACACACATCGAAGAGATGTTAAAATGTTTTGATTACGAACGATATGTTTGGAGAACGGAATCCTCTTGCAAGAAGTGTCAAATTGATCGCAAACCCTCTTTGATATTTCGCGGCACGTATTTTGAGAAATGCGAGAAAGAGATTCGAGAGTTTGAGAGAAGTTTGCAAGAGGGAAAAGTATCTATTTTTAGAAGTAAAGTTGACTTATACATATTTAATCGCAATTTATGTGTTATTATGATTTCTAATTAAATAATTATACTGCCTCACTTTTGCAAATAAAGCATAGTCCTTTGTCTCGGAAATGACGCAAAAAGTTGGTTTTTTTTTCTATTTAGGTCAACCTTTCGAAGAAAAAAGTGAAAATATTATGAGAAATGAGCGTCTGCCGCGCTTGAACTATCTGCGAAAGTGCAAATGTTTCGAAAAGTGCTTGCACGAAAATTTTGCTCGCACATATCGATGAGTGAATTATTTAAAGTTATGAACGTAATAGATTGTTAATCAGCTTTGCTTGATTCACAAACTTGTCTATTAAAAGTTTTCTTCTGAATTATATTACATAAACCACCAATAATTACATTGAACGTATTCAACTTTATTTGCTCACATTGGTATTATTAAAATAACATATAATTACAGTTTTTTAGAAAAGAATATAACAGAAACGTATACTTTAGTTAATTACGTGCGGTTTAGCGTATATTTATATATCGCTTTTTTTTCAGCAAACATTATGTCGATATATTGGCGGCATATTGCTACGCAAATAGCTACCTTAATGACGACTAATATTTGTTGATACATCTGTTTTTTTGACATATGATATTATAAATCGGAGTCTTCAGGTCTAGTACAGACTTTAGGAACAAACAGTAGTTCCGTCTTGGTCACGGATTTGTGAGAGAGATCCGGATGTGCTCCCTGGTCGATATTACGCTTCAACTCTATATTTTTGTCTGTCATCGGTCCGCAATGATAATTAATTTCTTTCTCTTCTATTATCTTGGCCTTAGTGCCGACTAGACACTGTGGAACGGGCTCGGTAGAAAAGCATATATACGTTGCGTTGTATTCATACCATGTGCGATGTTCAACAAGATCTGATTGATCCCGAGTTAGCGATGTGATACCTTGGCCCCAAATTTTCTTTGGAATACGTCCTGCTTCCTTATCGTTGATAATGTTGCTTTGACGAATCTTGCGTTGATCGCATGCTGCTAGAGACATTTCAGCTTTCTTTTTGTTAAACAAAGCAGGTCCTTCGCAGTCTTTGCTGAGAAGAGCGAACGAAGCGACAAATTCCGGTGTGTCCAGTTGGCAATTTTGATGTCTCACTAAATCATTGGCCAGTATTCCGTCGTTGTTGCCGCAGATACCGGTCAGTTGATTGCGGAATGTATCGGATATCTGAAATTTATTTTAATTCAACATTTATTTTTATGCCTTGCACATTAATCTGACAATTTATTAAAATGCTTCTTGTTCTTTTTACTCACTCGAACTTCAACAGTAGATCCAGTATATGTGAATTCGAAGTTATTGTCGTCTGTAATTAATTTCAAATAAGTAGGTGTACTCCATATCCGTAGTCGATATCCTACATAAGCGGTTGCTCTAGATGTTGAGAGAATCGGCTTTGAACCCAACAACAATAATAATGCGCCATTCTCGTTGCGGAAATTAAATCTTGCTCCGTAACGTGCTATCACGGTAGCAAGTATACCATTTTTATAATTGTCCTTAATTAAGACTAACGGAATTGTCTCAGAAGATTGATCCATTGTGGCCGACATTATGTGCCAACATTGTCCCATAACCGGGCGATAGGACATATTGTCGAAAGTTGAAATTTCTTTCCTGCTTAAATGGCAAGTTGCTGCAAAATAAAGTAAAAAACTATATTATTACAGGATAATTATTGTGTATAACATAAAATTGTATAACTTATATTAAATTTATATATGTTTATTCCTATTATGCACAGAAATGTGAAATGCTTTAAGAATTTATTATGTATATAGAAATAAACATAAATAATAATTTATATAATAATATATATGTGTATATGTATACATATATACATAACTCACATTTTTCTTGTAAAAACAAACGTGGCAGTGTTTGTCCGTATTGTTTTGGCTTAGAGAAAGCAATATGTGCTTTTGAAGTATGTAAAGTGAGATCCATATGTTCTGCATTAAATGGTGTTTTAACTTCTATATCTACAACATCTTTATTAATGTTTTTTGGATTACTAACTATATTAACTGAACTTATATATTTGGGAGGAACAATATCCATAATGTTTCGGATAACTTTCGTATCGTTTAGCTGCTTTGAAAGCTCATTGTCAAACTTCACTGATAACTTGAAGTTATCTTTCTTATTGACGAGTTCCAGAGCGTTTTTGCACAACCGTAAGCCTTCATCGCCTTTCAGTGCCTGTAAACACTGTTGGACCGTCTTTGAAGTTTGTATTACTTCTCTCAAATTGGCACTTTGGGTGAGAACTCCTATGAATTTCAGTTTCATCTCTTTGTTCTGGTTCCTAAATTCCATGTCAACAGTAAATTTATCGTCTGGCACAAATTTTACTGCTTGCTCCAAGTTTTCTAACATGACAGGCTTCAATTTTACCATTCCATTGAGGTTACCTTCCGATTGGATATCCTCACTTTTTGTTTGAGAATTATAATAGACAAGGACTCGAGCATTACTGTTCACTTGGCTGTTTGCTAAGGCGACGGTGAGGACGTAATTAGTTACCAATTGATCTTTGAGAGCAGGTGTATGTACACTCACGTCCACTACTCTAGAAGTAGCAGACTTAATACTCTTTTTACTTTGTGTTAGGAACTGCTGCCTTCTTTTCTTACTATTTAGTTGTTTGTCAACTACCTTTTCGAACTTGATTTCTTTTTCGTCCATAGTTTCTTCTTGTGTTACATTGCTGTCTTCCTGTAGTCTTCGTCCCTGTTTTGTTTAGCATAAACAATATGACTTGAAATTTCTTGCTTCGGTCTCAAGTGCGTTTGTAAAGCAATATTATAGTTGTGGAAAGAAGGCTTAACCATATTAGTAAACAAATCTCTAATATTTCTACGTGATGCTGTATCTACTTCCGCAATCAAACGGAATGGCCCCAAATTAATTGTATCTTTTTTTACTTCGCTCGAAATTTGCATTGAATGCGTGTTTGCGGAAAGAAGAACAGGTACGAATTCGAGAACGTCATATATCGACGTAAAAGGCGTATTAGAAAGCAGCAACAACTTGTTATTAGTGCTCAATTGCTGCGATGGGCTTAGTTTTACGCTCATGTGTGTTTCTTCATTTTCTTTTCTTGTTTCAACGTTGAATGTAAGTGGTACAACTACGCTTACAGTGTTATCAATTCCGCCGACGTACTGTTTGTGGTCGAAAGGTGTTACAAAGCCAATCTTATACTGCATATTCGAGGACTGTAACATGTTGACATTGCCGCGTATTTCGGATGAATCTTGTTTTTGTCCTACAGCGTTAATTATTGTAATTGTTGGCTTTTCCACCATAAATACAAACGGCATACCGGTCTCAACCGGTAAGCTCAATAGTTCGTCATAGGCATTCATTTGGATAAGATTATACGGGTTGTTCTTCTGGAAGATCTCTCTCAACTCTGTAACGCGATAATAGAAATAATTTATTATTGATTTATTCTTTTGTTTAGAAAACAAAGTTCTTTCAGATAAAATATATATATATTTAAAATACTTACTTTTCAGATCTGCATCAAGGCTGGAATCGTTGAAAGAATACAACAATGATCCAAGCATGTTTTCCATGTACATAAATCCTTCTAAATGTTTCTCGTCTCTCGGTTTTAGCTTGAGCTCATGCATTATTTGTGTAAAATCTTGTGAAGACGGTTTTTTATCCATCATTAGTGTCTTCTGTCTTTCGCCTGATGACATGATTTTCTCTATAAGTTGCCTCATGTTTGACACATCATAAGCAAATGAGATCATCTGCATATCTGAACGTGGATTATAAGGTTCCATACGAAAATATGCACTTGAAGGTACGTTATTATTACTGTTACCTAAGATAAGACTTATGTCTGGTTTAAAGAAAAGAGAAGAAATGTCTTCTATCATAGAGCTCCAAATGTTTTTGAATGATGTAAGATTCAGAAATCTGGCAGCTATACGTGCCTTATCACTAAGATCTCTTTGTTTTCCAGATAATGGTTGTCTATCAGCGACTTTAACAAGACAAGTCTTAATGCAAGAGCTCACTTCTCTATTACTATCAATATTGGCGAATTTAGCTATATGCGTCAAGCCGATCAAGGATGGGTTAGACATAATATAGAAATTAGCTGCAATGCAGCGTAGCTCAGGACTTTCTTGTTGATTCAGATAGAGCTTTAGGGCAACAGCTCTAGATTTCGATGGATTATATTTAATCACTTCACCCAATACTATAACCATCAATTTACGTAGTTGCCTTGAAATCATTACATCTGTGTCTTCTGTCGAGGAAAGATCGATATTTTTCGAAGTATCTTTTTCAGAGCTGATTATTTCTTCCGAAGAAACGTCGCGAAGCTTTTTAACACGCATCAATGAGTCTTCTAAATACGTGCCTTCTAGATATGGTTCCAAAACTGAGAGTATCTTCGGATTAGCGGTATTACCCAAACCTAAGACGAGCGTGTATGCTTGCGAAACGTCGTTATCCTTGAGGGCTTGTAGTAACAATTGGCCCATAACGGAAGTATATCGTGAAAGCAATTTCTCTACGTCTACATCGCTTACTTGTATATTACTAGAACTTTTCATAGTGGCTTTCCTTAATAATTTACCGCATACCAGAGGCGCGGTTTTCTTCAATGTATTCGTTGGTTCGCTCATCAAGTCCTATATAAAAAGCAGATCACACAAATGTCACAATTAATCTTTTATATAAAGTACAATTTATAATCTCATGAGATATATATACAGTATCCCATGAAGATCGTATTACCGCTCGTAGACAGATAAAAGAGGTTATTTTGAGTTGAAAAGTCCTTTACCATTTTGCGAGATTCGCAATAGTTAACGAATTCTTAATAAATAAAGATCCGCGAATGAGCGTGCAGCCACGTGTAAAATGATAGCTCGGAGCTGTCATTTTTTCGCGCGTTCGTACGTAGCAACGGAATGAGAGGAACTAATAAACAGCATATAATATACATAAAAAATCAATAACTAACGACGACTAACTAATGTGACGCAAAAATATAGACTTCGTATTTTTTTTAATCCCATAAAAAATAGAAAAAAAATTTAATTTCTTGTAATAAACCTTAAATAATTAAATAATTAAATAATTATAATTAAATAATTAAATATTTCTTGTATGTAAACCTTAAAATAAAAAAAAAGTAAATAAATAATTATTAATACAGTAATAAGTAAATACAAAGATAAGTAATTACAAAAGTATAAAAGAACTCATTTTTAACTTATCTTGACATTAGACTTCATCATTTTAATTAAAAAAATACGAAGTCCATATTTTTGCGTCACATTAGTTAGTCGTCGTTAGACAGCTCGAAGCTGTCATTTTACACGTGGCTGCACGCTCATTCGCTGATCTTTTTTTAAATTCTTCTTCTGGTTTTCTTCGTCATTATGTATTGTACATAAAAATGATTATACTTACGCAAACGGTCTCAATAATTTCCTTTGTGAGTAAACGCACAGTCTTATCCAGATTGCTGATCGCTCTTTCCGCTTCTGAGCCCTGCAATTGTTTTTCCTCTATGGCCTGCATAATGACGAAAAGAGCAGGTGCAGTTCCAGCTTGCGAAAGAGCGTTGTAGAAGACGTTCATAGCAGTTATTTTGACGCTTTTTGATGTTACGTTATCTTTTTGCAAGTCTTGTTTTAACCTGTTTAAAGATTCGGCTCCTAAAGTTCGCATTAGCTTTACTACGAGCAAGTATTTTGACGGTGTAGAGGATAACTTCTTATCGCTAGACTCGAAATCATTAATCATGTCTTGTATTATTTCACGGACTTTCCTGATTCTCTGCTCGCTTGTAAGTTGTTTTGCTGCGCAGCCTACATCGAATAGTAGTGGACTCTTTGGAAGCTCGTTTACTGACAAATTCATTGACGATTGCATGTTGGAGAAAGACCTGTCTTGATCAGAACGGTTAAGCTCCTCAGAAGAAGAATGAGGTGATCTGTCGAATCCACGTAAGACGTACTTTAAGTTTTCAAACTTTTTCGAGGAAGATTCAATTGAGCTTTGTTGACGTTCCTCCAACATACTCAACGAGTCCATTGAGCATTCGAACGAATACATTAAATCGTTGATTGGCGTGAGCGTGGAACTTGTTTCAATAGGTTGACGAATCTCACGTTTCGTCCGTAAAGTTATATTTGACTTGGTCAAAACCGTTCCGAGTCTAGAATTTTTGTCAAGAGAAATGTGTACGTTGCTCGTCATCAAGGAGGACTGAATGGTGAACTTCTTCAAACTGCCCGATATGATATTGCGACTTGTAGACAGTCTCTGTAATAATATACGATCGCGCTGTTAATTCATCTTATTGCTCGCAACAGTCTCATTTGAAATAAAATTGGTATAGGATTCAAATTTGTATTTTCAAAATGTGACAGTTTCGTTTTCTAATTTGCTTTCTCATATATATTCTTTTTCTTTTACAACTATGTATATACTCTATCTCACTTAGGATGCGATAATAGTATGATTGTAAAAACTTAACTTACCGAAAGAATTTTTGATTTCTTGTCCATATTTAAAGATTGAACCTTCAGATCTTTGCAGGTTTGGTAGTTCTTTGTTTTCTTGACATCGATAAGTATTTCTTTATTTTGAAGGTTTTGGTTTGGTACTAATTCTGGATTGAGCTGATCTTCTTCCGACAAAGGCGCGACATCATATAGAACTTCACAATTGCCGCCAATGGATTGTTCGAAAACTGTATACAGGCCAAAAGGCGATTTGACAGTGGGTATCTGAGTGCCTTGTGTCGGTATCGCATTTTTACCCAGCGTATCAAGCTGTAGCTGACTCGCAATACTCTTTAGAAAATTCACTTCCCAAGTGGGCGTTTGGGGATCGAGTAGCAGTTGTCGGACCATTCCCTGTTCGCGCTTCAGGTGAATCATAAAATTCTCTCCTCTCAAGGGAAGAGTCTGATAATCCAACTTGTTGTCCGAGATAGATTCCATGCCTTCTGGCAGCACTTTATGCACCTGAGCATATTGCGCGTTGGCAAGGTTTCCTACTAATGTATCTGAAGATTTTACTTGAAGAGTAAGTATAGCACTTATTACGATTCCAGACAACTGATTTTGTATTTTATCCTGCTGGCCTAAGGCCGAAAATGTATGACTTCGCAGTACATATTTGTACTCTTGTCCTAGTTCCCAAGCAGGTTGCGAATTGGAACTTGTAACCGCGGTTGCTCCAACTGTCAAGAAAATTATATTGTATACGATTTAGTTTTGCTCTTTAGCTGAGCTGGACGCGCGTATTTTTTAGCTAAAGAGAGCTTAAATGAAATATTCAGAAATATCGTGTCGCACACACATTTTTAGTAATTGTATGAAATTTATTTTAAAAATAATCCTGAAATATTTAAATCACATAAACAAAGAATCAATTTTTATAAATAAAATTATATGTGGATAAATTAAATAAAAAAACAAATTTTGTTAAATTGTAGAACAATATTATAAAAGAATAATGTTCTCTTTCTTTTTCTTGTTATATAACGTTGTCAAAAATATGAACATTACCTTGAAGTTTTTTTTAATAAAAACTTTTTATATCAAAATTGTTTATATTTGAGAAAAACAGATTATAACATATTCAATAAAATTAAAGTTTATATTTACCAAGCAGTAAGAAACCCAGAGTAACCCACATGATGGTATGTGGTTTACCAGTACGCCAAATGCGAAATGACAACTTCCTCACGTTGAATCAATTTATATTCGCCACTAGCGTCACCTCGGCTTGACCTGTCGATGGTCATTCAGCTTCCGAATGAACTTGAAACTGTATCGGTCATGCACGCGTGACACATTTTTTTAGCTTTACGTATGATAGAGAGAGATTATAAAAGTGGCATCCGCAACATAGTTAAGAAAGTAAAAGTAAAACGAGGTCGTGGCATCGAACTTCCGGACAGAACTTTGACTTCGTTTGCGCATGTTATTTGCTTCGCTATTTAATCGAAATATGAACAGATTGCTATTTTTTTAGTTTCTTATTTTTTTTATAAATTGTTTCGATAAAAATAGATTTCAAAAACATAAAATGTCAGAAAAGTGAAATAAATAGTATTGGAAAATTCAGGACACACGAGGGGTTTTGTTTCTCTTATAAAAATCAAGAAACACACATAAAAGGTTTTGATAGATATATGTATTTAATGGATATAATGTTTGTATAATTAATTTTTAATTAAAAAAAATAATATATTTATCTATTAATTAGCTCTGTTTTCTATTTGATTCCTTTTGCTTAATTAACGCAAGTCTCCTTGTTTCTCACTCTTGAGATGATTGATTAACGTGACTCTTGCACGCATAAACTTTTTAATTTCTTGTTATATTTAAATAATCTTAATGTTTTTCATCAATGTATTGCATCAGCGTCAATATATATTTATCAATATAGTCAATATAGTCTTTGTTTAAATAAAATATTAAATATCGAAGTCCAAGAGAAACTGATAATCATATATCCGAAGAAATTGAATTTTTGTTACGCCTACATCGTTAAATCTTAAATACAGATAATAATTTTTTTCTCTTCATATGTTCTGCGACTTGTTATATGTGTATCATTTTTTCTAAAATATATTGTTTACAAGACTAAAATGTATTGTTTGATAGAAAAATAATGATTTTATAGTTATGTTAATATATTTCATAAACTCAATGCAATTAAATGTAATTTATCGTTTTAGACACTAACACTTTCATTCATTAATGGAGAAAGGTGATATCGAAAGAATTTGTGACAGATCATTGATAAATTTTGCAGAAAATATTGAATCTCTGCTACATATCTACTATTCACATGCATATTCTTCTATTTATATAACGATTGCAGACGATGCAATATCGTCAGATTGTTTTGAAATATATATATATATACAGGGTGTAAGTTCTTAGTATCATCACATGAGAAACCAAGACTCTCACACTAATCAAGCTCTAAAGCTTAAAAGACTGGAAGATGTGACAAATATCGGTCACATACATGAATTCTCGTGCGCATCATTGAGATGAAAATTAGCAAACTCGCAGTTTTCATTGTTTAAATAACTCTCAAAGTTGAACATAGTTTATATAAATATTAAGATTTTCTACGCAGAATTGAAAATTTTTTCAGAATCTTCTATAAAAAATATCACTTTTTATTTAAAAAACCAAAAATGACTTTTATGACCATAGAGATAAAATTCAAAATCATCTCTTTTCTTTCTCAAAACCTTATATTTGTCTGAAACAGTTTTGTCTGCCGAGCTTTTTAAGATATTCGATTGGCTAGTTTAAAATAGAACACCCTGTATAGATATATGTGTGTATGTTTTTAAAGAGCATTATCGATGAATGAAAGTGTGAAATGAATGACAATGTGTGTGTGTGTGTGCGTGCGCGTGTGCGTGTGTGTGTACATATATAAAAGATAACCAACAGAAGATAGGTATTTGCGGATGTAACAGAAGTTGATTTATTTCCAACGGAAAATAAAAGTTAAAAATATCGAACTTTGGCTCTGGTTGCAACATATCAATGTTAGTTAAAAGAGATGTTTTCTACACTTTCTACTGATAACTACGTGAATCGGAAAGTCTTTAAGTGAATAAACACACACTTCCGTTGCAATACTTTTAAAGTTATCAAAGACGTGTTTTCTTGTTTCAGATTGTGATAATGAGTGATTTTAAACTTGCAAGAAAACTTATATCGCTTTGAATGTTGATGTGATATAGATGGAATATTAGATGAGATTTCATATGTTGTATAGAATAACATAAGGCAACATTATTTTTTTTGCATTTTTAACTGTTGTTCTTACTACTATCTGTTAATTTGATTTTAAATAATAGTATATATTTACACGAAACTTTTGAATGAATGTTCTGTACAAAAAAATTATAAGGAAAATGTGGAAAATTTTGCAGAAGAAAAGATGTAAAGATAAGAAAATTAATTTAATATGGGATTTTACAGATGGTTCTCTCAGAGTTCGAGAGAAATTTGATCAATCTGACTCTTGAAAAATCGTATACTATTTTAGTTGTCAAAATCAGCTGATTGCAAGAAATGATCTTGCTTTACACAGATTACTTGTTTGCTCCGCCTTTTGCTGTTAGAAGATTACTTGAAGTAAGAGCCACCATTTTTCTTTACAACTGAAAATCATATGATGATTACAATGTCCGAATCCTCGTTGCTCGCGCACTCACATTTGTTTCTTATAATTACTCACTAAGTATTGCGAATTTTGCAAAATGGCAAATAACTGTTCAGATTGATCCAATTTATGTTCGCACTTCGACTTGGTCAAAATTTTTCAAACACTCTGTATACAGAGTATATAAAAAAGATCGATATTTCGGAATAATTTGAGAGAAATTGAGTTTTTGAAAAAAATGTTTCATATAAAAGTTATATGAGCTCAGCCGTCGCTTTTTCTTATAAATATCACGCGGAGATAGGATAGAGCGGGGCTAGTTGTGCATAAGAGCAAAATTGTGGGACTGTAAATATCTCAATAACCGAAACGCGTAGATATGTTGACGATGCCTGTATAAGAAAGTGAAAAGACGGAGACTATTGCGCTGCATACGCCAATTTGCGTTCGGCCATTGTCAACACGAGCGTTTTTTTGTTTTCCTGCATCAAAACTATGATGTCTGTTTTTTTCAGTCTTTGTCTTGTAATTATAATAAATAATAAAAACCAGAAAAGTTTTTTTTTAGCATAAGTCATTAGTGTATTTTTGTAACTTTATGTTTATGTTATTTTATTTACAAGCTGTTATAAAAAATATTTCAGCCAACATTGATATTGGATCACATATTTTAAGACCCTTCAGGACCTAGCCCCCCCACTTTGTCCAACCACTTCAAAATTATTGCTGAATTATGAGCTATTTATGAGCTCCTGAACCCACCTAATTA
>QVNZ01021523.1:0-17639 GCA_014825645.1 Pseudomyrmex dendroicus
ATATATATATATATGTATCTGTGACGTGAGTGTTCATGAAGCAAGTGATGGTGGGAAAACAATCACGTGATGTGCAAACAATTGCAATCGACATTTTCATTTTTACTCTTTTATCTTCAAACCGTCAAGCACTTTCAACATCCGCGCTCGATACACAGCTGACTTCTGGAAGTACCGACGTAGACATATTCTATTTGCTCTTAGTTTTCGAGTGCACATACGCGATGAGAAATTCTTTTTTCATCAATTTCAACATCATTTTTCGCGGAGGGTGTAACACACACAACGAACAAAATATCGATCGAAGAGAGTGTGTCTCTAATGCGTTTTACAAAAGTTTGGAATATATATATAAGTATATATATATATACTTTTGTATATATACATACATATATACTTTTTTATATGCGTATATATTTGTTGAATTTGTATTAACTTACACATTGCACTGTTGTGTACCTTTAGTGCGAGAATAATATAAAATTTCGAAACGCAGAGATTTGTCAAGTGACACCGTCCAAGAAATTTGGCACTGCTACAGTTGCATCAGCAAATAAGCGTTTTTTTTTTTGTAATAAAAAAAATGTTTCCGTTCGCTCCTTCTCGATAATTACAAAATCGAGATCCGCGCTCGATTTATACATCGTAAGTTTTTTCTTTCGTATTAAATTCATCAAGCAAGTCAATGTTTGCTCGCCAGAGATCATTGGCCTAAGATTTCACAAATGAAACAACCAACGATAAGACAAACAATGTTGTCGTTATTGTCACTCGGACTGAATATTTTCGAGGCTCGCAATGAATCGAAAAAGTAATTTGCTTGAAACAAGCATGAATGATTGTGATATGTTTATTATAGTTTAACGACTTCATATGCTCAGTGAACATGCGCGACATGAAAGCTACGTGGAGGATGCATTCATCCCTTCGCTTCGCTCGCTACTCAAAATACGTCTGACGCTGATGAACATGACGTAAAATCCGCTGGCTATCAAAAGATTATGCAGCTACCGTAGATAAAAACAGGGTTTTTTTTTTTTTTGACATAGACTCTTCTTCCTTCACAGTTGCTACGTTACCAGATTTCAACATTATGAACAAACAATATTCGCGTGTCTCTCGAAAGCGTAAGCAATTAGCTATATGATTTTTATCAATCTCAACAATAAAAACAATATAAAATTGAATTGCTTTATATACATTTTGTATGGAAAGAATTCTCACACGTGCAACATAATAAAAACAAACACGTGTCAATTTTGTTTTTTTTCGTTCGTGAATTATATACATTTCACAAAGATATCACAATCCATTTGTGAATAAAATATGCGTTAAACAAGAAATATAATGCGCACAAATAGCGCGTGTGTATTTGCATTTTGGAGATTTTACAAATGTTCAGTGTAGTGATGAGCGTGCGTATACATACGATTGCGTTAGAAATGTATTCGAAGCACTCGGGCAGAACGTGTGTGGGAATTGCGCGGGACGCGCGGGGTGCGGCACACCGGTAAAAGCGCGACAGTCAGACAAGGATCGATCGAGCAACAAATTGCCGATCGTGCCGATGGAAAATGAACCGTTAAGCAGCCCACCCTGACAATGACGTACGGTTAGTTTGGCGTAAATCAGTAGTTTCTACTCGCGGCGATGCCCTCGTTTTCGGCGGCTGTGTAATGTGATAATTTAACAGAGGCATTATTGCACGAGCAGGTGCAAAATATTTCAACGAGACGCGCGTGCGGCCGCGCGCGCGCACACGATTTGTTACGCAAAAACCACATCCGCCGTAACCAGCGTACTATAAATTTAATTATTATTTCGAGAAGAACCGAATCTGGAAACACGAATATCGAAATGAACATTGAATTGCAACGATGTTCGCCGAGCGTTTTGCCGAGCAAACTTTTCAATCTTTCCATTCGCGGGTCTTTTGCGGGCCTTTCTTTTTTTCTTTTCTTTTTTCTCTGCAGCTTTCTCGTCATTTCGCGTTTCTTTTGATTATCATTAGCTTCTCTCTTCCATTGCTGTTTCTTCTTTATGTTTTCACGAAAGTTTCGAGACGTTTGTCGACCGCGTTCTCTTGTTCCTGCAAAAGCATGAAGTTCGGATGACCTTAATTCGCGGAAGCTCAATTTGTGAATTAATGTCAAGTGCGCAAACTCGAACGGACAGTTTTACAACGTTGTCGGGAGCGTAAGCGCAAATTTTCCACGAGAATCGTTCAATTTTGTTTGTCGACTGTTATCAGTTTCGATTTATCTGATCCACATTTGCTCTCACATGACATTCGGTCTTTTTCAAAATGATGCAAAAAGAAAAACAAGTTGCAAATATATTGAACGATATTATTAATTCGGAGAAAAAAATTATTACTTGCACAGACAGAAGAATAATTTTTGTTTGATCCGTTTAGTTCATTTCTGCTGGTTAATTTTAGATATATTATTTCTAACGACTGGAATCAAATATGAATTTCTAAGGTAATTCGAGATATATTATATGATAATTTATAAGGTAATTCGAGATATATTACATGACAGAACTCAAATAAATGCACAACAAAAGATAATTGCCGAATTGTCGAATTAATTTCTATTGCGTCAAGCG
This sequence comes from Pseudomyrmex dendroicus, assembly GCA_014825645.1. Lineage (NCBI taxonomy): Eukaryota > Metazoa > Arthropoda > Insecta > Hymenoptera > Formicidae > Pseudomyrmex > Pseudomyrmex dendroicus. The sequence goes on from QVNZ01021523.1 coordinate 2,611, forward strand.
AGTCTCGAAAATACATGTATATCATCTACGTATATGAAACACAATCTACTCACGGAAATGTAAACTGATACAAGATATCATATACATATATTGTTTTGTAAAACTTGAGGCAGTTTCACTAAAACGAGTTACTATTTTAATTTCGTTATTTACAAAATATACTTCGCAAGCAACTGAAACACTTGCGTTGTAAAAAAAAAAAAAAAAAAGCGTTGCGTTACACAAGATAAATTTCTTTCTTCCTCATTTGCATTCGTTTATTATGTAGATTTCGTTTACGAGCAAAACAATTCACGAAGTTTGAAATTGCAAATTTTGTAGATACACGCTTTATCCGCAACCTTTTAATAATCTTTTCCGACAAAACACGCGGCGATTTTTGTCCCGCGCAGTTTTGTTTTACAAAATTACATCCAATTACAAAGTGACTCCCTCCGGAACGAGCATTGTTTCGGTTTGTTTGATTTTTTCTTTTTGCCCGCCGTTGCGATTACCTGACGATTATCGTTCGTTCGCGCGAAATTTCCGGATAATATCACGTGAGTATGTGTACGTCTGTACAATAGGGAGAGTCTGCGCGCCAGAGATTGCGAGTAAAAACTAATCTACGTGTGTTCGATAATCTAATTCCGAAATTAGAAATTGCGTACGCGCGGAGTGTGCCGTTTTCTGCGAACGAGAGATGTGAAAGGACGTGCGAAAGTGTGATGTACGTATGTATGTAATATGCGCGTCGTCATGCCGCGTGAATGGACGCGCGCGCGCACATGCCACGTTCTCCAATATATTCTATCGTCATTAATCATATTTCATCCCCCCACACATCCATACTAATGTATTCACGATAACGGTTAATGCAAGTCTGTAAGCATCTGTAAGTTATTGGTACTATTATATCATCATTAAATGCGATAAAGCGAACATGAGAACCCACGGATTTCCCCTCCCAGGTCACCTTCCTATCAGCAAGCGCAGGAAAGACAGATAGGAAAACTCATTTAATGGTCGATATTCATTGTTCATTATTTATAAAAAACCTCGAAACGCAGAATACAATAAAATGTATAGTACTTAATTAAGGCGTTGATTCTCTTGTCCGATTTCTCCTTTTTCTCGATTCGTCTCAACGGAGGACATTCTTCTTGAGATAATGGAGAGAAGCGCTACGTACATATATATCTATAGGGTGCTGCATTCACTCTCGATGTTGCATTCAAAGGTAATTGACTTGAGAGCACCTTTCGCGATCGTGCGTGTTAATTCCATTGTATAAACTTGATGAACTTTTATTGGTTTTGAATTAGGAGGAAAATTGTTCGAGAGAACGTTACTTAGCGTCCATTACGCGAAAAGACGTTCCATCAATTCAACTCCATTGCGTCTCTCATATATAGCCGTCAGTCTTATTCTTTGAAAAGAAGAAGAAACTCGTCGCTTGACTCTTGAATCACGGCGTCTCTCTCTCTTAATGGTTGCTCCTGACACGATTATGGAAATCGATACTACACCAAAGTTACGCGCTCACGTATTCGTGAATCGATAATTCAAGCTGATAATGTCTTTCCTCGGTTGATTTTCTTTCGCCGTCTCCGAAATACACTGGAGGATTATTCCGATGGGGGCGGGGAAGAAACTTATTTCAAGGGTTTCATGGACGATCTTCTCAGGTTGGCGACACAATGATAAACTCACCCGGACGAAACTCGCTACGATAAAAGCCACCGGAAGAGACTCCGCTCGAGTGCCGACTGTTGGGCGAAAAATTGAAAAAAAGAGTGACAAAAAAACCCGAAGCGCGAGAGACCGGTAGAAAAAAAAAAAAAAAAAAAAAAAAAATGCGTTAAGCATCCGCGGTTTTTTAAAAGCTCCCTTTTCAGCAATACACACTGTCCTGGAAAAAAAAATACTAAATCAGAATGATGGCACTGACGGTTGTTGCGCGAAAAACCGAGAAGAACCGAGGTGTGGGAAAGAGGTAAAGTATAGTCTCGCCATCGGTGACGTGACGGTAGTAGCGCAGTGTGTGTGTGTGTGTGTGCTCCGGATGCGAACAGACAAATTATTTCGTTGCTCGTAATTTCCTTCCGCACAATTGTCGCGATACGTCTCTCTCTCTCTCTCTCTCTCTCTCTCTCTTAATAAACTCTTCGTAAAGAACACTCCAAAGTCGATTAAGGAGCTTGTTACATGAACGTAACATAAAGTAGGTTGTATTTTTAATTAATATGTATTCTAATTACCTTTAAAGATGGAATTTTGTTTTGAAATTGTGTATCGTATCTGCTCGCGTAATTAACATCAAGCAATGACGAGTAAAAACGCAGAGTAAAAAACACCTACTGTAAATTTGAAATTAATTATAACAAAATGACAATTTCTTATTATTTCTTTATTCTAATATAAGAAATACATTTTTCATTGTTTAAAAAATTTCAATTTTTTGTAGCAAAAAGTATTTTATTTTTTTACATGACAAATACACTCGCGTTACCTCAAAAGAATCATTTACTCATGACGAGTATACTTGTCAAACATCGTTAAAGAGTTCGTCTTTTTGAAAAACCGAATAATACAAGAGATCCGGTCGCACGTGCTGCTTAAACATACTTACATAACACTGCGCTTCAACGTGCCATTTGTTAACGTTCGCGGTGATATTTCCTTTGATTGAGGAGAAAATATCAACTCGCGTAGCGCGAGAAAGAAATTCGAGACCGGCGAAACAAATCGCTTTATTCCGAGATAACTCTCGAGGATGGGTGGCATTGCGCAATTCCTCATACCTCTCCATTGTCCTACAGCTCGCGTGAGCAACGTTTCTCTCTCTCTCTTTTTTTTGCGAGAGGTGGCAGAGCAGAGAAAGACATAAACCCTTTGTCATAATTTCGCACTGCGGCGGCACGTAGTGGATACGCGACGCGTGGAATCTTCTGCCGCATACCGTTGTTGGGCTTATGCATCATCGCGACGCGGCCAAGTTGAGCGTGTTTTGAAAAACAAAAAAACAAAAAAATCGTAAAACTCACGCCGCCCGACTTTTGCGATTCGATCGTTCCTTTTCAATGGGGAAAAAACTTATCGCGCGATCGCGCTATTTGTTCCAAAATAGTGGAATCAATAGCTTTACTTAAATATTCATATGTTTTTGCGCATCGCGCGCGAACGGACAGTCTCTATCTTTTACGATACGAGGCAAAATGTTTCCGAAACGTGCGAGAGCTATGTGAAAAAAGCGTTAACGGAAGATATTCCTGTGAGTGGCGAAATATACGACCGAGACAAGAACAGTCGATGGCTTACGTTGTTGTTACGGTATCAGTACGCATTGTGTGCGAATACGCGTGTAGTACGCGAACACGTACACGACCGGGCTTACCTACGTACCTACCTACCTACCTACCTACCTACAAAGCTGAACGCGTATTGGCAGTCACACTACGTTACGTGTCGGCGCAGTGTGTACGTACCATTACAATGTATATAGCTCGGCCAAGTCAACACGCTGACAGAGAACGTCCATTACTTCATCAAACCCCGACCATCGTCGACAGATCTGTCCACCGCCAATTTGCCAACAATCGTGACACTCAGTCAGTATAAACAACTCCGGCTCTTTGACTACGGCAAGCGGAATAGCTCCAAGTAGAGAATTGCGATTCAGACACAGAAGCAATGCGGCGCTTTGGTGATCGTAGATTTGTTTGTTTGTTTGTTTGTTTTTTTTTTTTAATTCTGTAAACGCGATTTGTGCGCGGAGAGCATTGCGAGCGAATTACTCAAGCATTGACGTGAGTACCCCGAGATGTAGACGTGTATTACTTATCAAATCGCGATCTGAAAGAAATGGCGCGGAAACAGTAGCGCGTCAGTGTCCTTAAAACGCAATATCCAGATGGGAAAACCGATTTATATCAAATTTATATCGGATTTATTATATCTCGGAAAGGTTGTAAGAGCGGTTCCAAGCTAGGTTGCTTGATCCGCATTTCTCTTCTCGGAGGAACGAGAATACAGAAAGACGATGCGGTCGTCGGCAAGGACGTTTCTGGCGAACCTTCAGCTTAATTGTAGCGTTTAATCGAAACGAGACGAGTCTCGTCGGATTAATTATTTAAACCCCCTTAGGCTAACGTTAAATTAATGGACACGATCCCGCAATGTTACCGCGACATCGATAATTCCGCAGTTCTGTGACCGTTTCTGTTAAACCATCCGGGTTTCATGTCGGGACACACGTGACGCTTATAGAAACATAACTCACTCGCCGTTTATTACGTTTATGGTTACGTCACTATTGTCGCTGCTCTTGACGACTTGTTTTTTTTTATTGTTTGTTTTTGATAAGTTCTCCGGAAACTAAAGAAAACAGCGCAACTGACGAGTTTGAAGAGAGACAGCATAGCTTTTTTCTCTCTTTGATCACTTTTTTTTTTTAATGGAATGATAACACGATACAGTTCTCAAGTTTCTTTATAATTTTCTAAAATATTCATAACGAATATTTCTAACCTTTCCTACTAATGAGATCACATCAAAATCCGATCTTCCGAAATAGCCGGCGAGCCTTCCAATTTCAACTTCCGTCAAAGTCATTCATGGCAAAGCAATAAGCAACAATGTCTGCAATTTCCAGCGCACTTTGGAAAAGATGACGTTAGAGAGCGAAAATGTGTTACGCCGTTTGGAGAAAACTGGTGTGTTCCACGCCATTTTCCAGAGATGCTTAAATTATTATTTGTATTTTTCGTAAAAGTATAAGGTGTGACACGAATTCTCGAAAACGCGAGGTTTCGTCGAACTAGCATGAATCAAAATACAAGATCCATATCGGTTTAATTTAAATTAATTAATTAATCGTCACACTTGATATTTTTGTTATTTCCGCAATTCCGAGTCGCATTAGCGTTAATGTGTTTGCGCAGCATGCGCGTGTCCTAATAAACCGTAATGCACGTTCGAATGTTGCACCAGGGAATATCTCCTAAAGACCAAAGAACACAGCGCCATTATGGTCTCGTAGTGTCGGAGACGTAGTAGAGAGACCCGATCGAGAGACAAGTCGGGTTGTATGTGAGCCGAGCCAATCGTTCTCCTTCCATTTGCAAATTAAATGGTCACGTTCTTGATTTCAATTTCACGGAAGGCAATCCCGCCGAGTTTCCAACGTAACTTGTCTTAAAGTCGGCGACCAGGACGTTTAATCTTAATCGATCTGCTGCCTTATCGGTGTGCGGCCGATGTATATCAACATTTTTCTATTTCCACCGCTGACATCTCCATCGACCTTCCTACCACCACTTTCGCCTCCATCTCGTTCATCCCGGCCGCCTCTCTCCCGCCCCTCAATTTCAACTCCCTCTTCCTCCCATTTTCCTTTTCCATTCTTCCATTCTCCGTTCTTCCGACTTGCCGATTTCTTTTCCAACGATTTCGCCTCCGCTTTTTCGTTACCGCGTCTTTCCATCGGTCGCTTCGTTTGGCTCCTTACAGATTCCGCAACTATTCTCGTTCGGAAGCGGGCGTCCTCTTAGCTACCTCGAGTCTTATCTTAATGGCTCGCCTTGGCAATCGAAAGTTTAGTTATTATCGCGCCCGTTGTCGCCCCCGCTTTCGTGGAAACTGTACAGTGGATTGCGCGGAAGCATCGTGCTAGATAGGGAGACTGTGGAAATTACCGGGTTGACGCATACGCATGACTATGGGAGCGAAGATGAACTTCGGTTTTTCGGCGGAGCGAGAACTTTCGAGCCAAGTGATATTGTCGCCAAGTAGCATCGTTCGAAATGAGAAATGATTTTGCCGAAAGCGAAACTGTTACGATAATTGATAACTCGAAAGAGAAAAGCGAAAAGAAAAATCCGAAGCATTTCGAATCGATTACAATATGCGAGTGTTCGAATTTCATGAAACACGATCGTTATATCGGGTTGTATGAGCGTATCGACTGCCGCATTTATTTTAATATTAAAATAAAATGAGGTTTACGTTATTGTAGCTTGTCTATTCGGAGATAGTCTGATAACTTCTCTATCCTAACAAGACCAAATAGTCGTTGACGTGAGTGCGCAACCTCCTTCAGTGTGCAGTCTCTCCAAACACAGACGGTAATGAAATGTTTCCATTGCTGCCGCAACGAGAATATCGCAGACATTTCTCCGCACCACCCGTGAACCCATTAAGGATAACTCGTTATTGACGGAAACAGTCAATTACTCGTAAATCTATATTTTCAGATTCCCTTCGAGATGTTACAACATAATATCATGAGATGTCTTTCTCATTATTGTGTATCACAATGTATACGTTATTATCTGTGTGTTGTTGGTATATTCTGATAAAAACGCGCAATGTGAGATAACAACAAAGTCGAAATTATTCGCCGCGTTAATTAAATAATCCTCTTTTGATAAACGAAGATCGCGCTCGTGTCGCGCAAAAAAAATATTCCCTTGTGAAAAAAGAATTTAGGTTATATATTTTCTAAATAAAACTGACACAATGGCAAAATTACTGATTTAAAAGTAAAAGTATGGATCGTGCGCTCGTTGGTCGTAACTATGGAAGGATTGATATCGAACGAGTGGGTAATGTCTGTTTCATAAAATTGCCCCAAGCGTGGTTAACCATAAATCGAGGAGCTTTCAGAAGCAAAACTAGTTTTGTTTTCTTTTATTTAGGTTTTTTCACCGATCCTTCACCGAGCCCTTTCGATATCTATCAAGATCCCGATTTTAAGTTTCGCGAAAACGTCGCTAAAGGACGACGTCAGATTCTCGCCGGACCTCCCAGCAAGTTGTTCGTAAAAAAACACGAAAGAATTTTCGAGGGCGAAGCTCTCACCGAACCATGGCGCGAGGAAGCGAAGAAACGGGTATCTGTGTTTGCATTATACAACAGTTATCCTACATCGAGAAGTGACTATTAATTGAAAATGAACTTTTTAAGGAAAAAAAAGTTGATACGCAAAGTTTGCCGTTGTGCATTAAGATTGATACGTTAATTAAATCCTTGCGAAAGAAATTTTTTAAATTAAAAGGAAAAATTTTCTCTTGTATTAAAGTCTAATAATAATTTAATAACGTAATACGCAACTACACAAAAAGCGTTTTTATATATATATACATATATATACACTGAGTATATATATATAATGTTGGTTATATTGTATAATGTATGTAGTGCTTGTTATATATATACAGCACGAAGGTTATCTCGATCACAAGGTTTGTTAATTTAACCTTGTTGCTGCATTTCGGTAACTTCCGTTTTACCGAACAATAAAAAAAAATAAAACAAAAAAACAAGAGAGAAGAAATCTCTGTATTTTTTACCTTTTTTTGATACACATGACTTTTTACATATCTCTTGTTGCAGTTGTAGTTTTATTGCCTTTGTATTTTCGCTCGTTACATTTGATATATATGCGATGTCGTTTTAGTTACAAGACGAGAAAAGAAAGATCGGCGGTCGCATGCTGCCGACATCTCCGTCGAAGAAGCATTCGACGCCTGGAGATTGGTATGGATGCTTTGCTAAATCTTCTTACTTCAGTCCGATGTGGATGGAAGAAAAGAGAAAAAAGACGCCGGTTTTGCCTAATATGAAGATCAAGCCCAATCCGCTTGGTGGACCCGGATACGCGGATATTTGCTTGAATCCTTATCCGCCGTACTCCCACGAGCCTTACGATCATGTTGGAAGAGTGGTTGGCAGAAGTAAATGTGTTTGCCTTACGCCTCTTCTGATCTGATTTATGTACCTCTCTTCTGCTCTCTCTCTCTCTCTCTCTCTCTCTCTCTCGTTCTGCTCTCTATTTTTATCTCTGTATGTACATAAGTTTCGATATAACTTTTTAATATGAATGTGTATATAACGTCGTATACATTGCTGTCATTTCTAGTATTCAGTTTCTCGTAGTAAGCGGCGATAGAGATTTATGTCACGCGATGGTGATTTATGTTGAAATGGCAACTTTATTTCGATGTTGAATTGAATTAGAAAGCGGGAAGAGTCACATGTACACGTGCCGTTTGAACTTCGCTGTTTTGTCGATAGGTTTCTTTCTTTCCCTATTTTATTACGCGTATTGTAGAAGAAGTACTTTTGAAATTCATAACTTTTTCGTTATATATGAAATACTTTGCAAGTTTTGTACTGCACGAGAAATTTAATTTTATATCGTATATTTGGGTTTTTTATTTAAAGAAAGAGAGAGAGAGAGAGAGAGAGAGAGAGAAAGTGTTTTTATTTTTTTATTTTAATAACACATGTGCATTTTATATAGCATCAAAGTTTTATAAATAAATTATATACATTTATGTAGTCAAATATATATCTTTATAAAATTGACAATAAGTAATAGAAAATTTTAAAAAATTTTATAAAAAAGTAGAATTGTAACATTTTTTGCTTCGCACATTTGCTACTAAAAATAATAATTACAATTACGTATTTTATTATTTAAAATTTTTTTTATTTTTGTCATTTTCTCTTAATTATCTCATATGCGTGTTTGTGACACGAGAGTGTCGTTATTGTATTAAAAAAAGTATAATACTAAAAAAAAGCAGAATGAACGCAAAATGGAAATTTTTTTAGAACACTCCATTCATTTTTATGTTATAGCGTGTGATTTCGCAAATCTATTCCAAGTTTATATCTTCATAATAGTTACGATTTCTCGTCCGTTTATTAAACTTTAAATCCAAATTATTGTTTCAATAAAACAGAACCTGTGTCTAAAGGCCGATTTTTGACGACCAGCGCGTTGTTGGATTATTTTCCCCCCAATCCTTACAAGGATGAGCATCCAGGGCCCACTTACATTCGTCCGACTGAAATTGTTAGGAAGACAGTTGGTCCGGCGCGATTCTACGTTCCTTTTCCCAAGAAACCTGGCGGAAATCACGATGGTTGCTTCAGCAAGTTTCCAAAATACACGAGCGATCCTTACGTTAAGGTTAAGGATAAAGTTGTCGCTGTGCCCAAGTTCATAAGAAGTGGACCGTCTCTACGGTCGAAATATACGACCAGCATTATCGCGCAGATAACGAGAATATCATGTAATGCTCGCAATTATTCGGAATATCGACCGCGAGTATATCCTCGGTATTGAGAAGATTTTTTTAATAACTCTAAAAAAAATCCAATCCGAATTTTTTTTTCATTATTTAAAATAACATTCTTTCCGCAGTTATTAATTAAACTGAAATTAATTTTTAAATGGATTTTATAATTGATCAGATAACTAGATTTTATAATATATAATTGTTATTATTTTTTTTAATACAATTGTTACTCGATTTCACATAATTGTTACTTGATTTTATTATTCTTGTTTTATTATTGTCATCACACTTGATTTTATTATTGTTATTTTATTCTCCATCTTTTATCAAACTTTTCTATAGAATTTTTATAGAGTCCATTTCCGCTTTCTCTGTGTTCACGCAATATCGCTTGCCACGTGCTATCGCACTTCGATCGCGCTGCCGATGCTGTTCGAACCGACAAATCGCTTTTCGGCGCCGATGACCAGTGGGCCATGCGCTCCGCAAGCACGCTTCCTGCCAGCTTCCTGGCAGAGTAGCAATCCCTTTTCAAAGTGAATCACTCCGGTCCGCGTTCGAACTTACGATCCTAATGAAATTCTAACGAACGTTCTATCGCCGTTGTCCGTCGAAGTCCACTCTTCGCCAGTTGCAATTAAACGTTCCCGACAAACATCGCGTACTCCGAACGACAGCGACCGTCAGGTCGACGACTGATAAAATGGTGAAATCGCGGCGCGATCTGAAGAAGGAAAACGAAGGATGCTTTCCGTATTTGGCTAGGGACAAGAGTAAGAGCGCGTAATTACTGGGATGTTTTATCTGTCACGAAAAAGAAAAAAATCCGATTCTTCTCTTCCCTACGGAAAACGGTAGAATTAACGAGCAAAAATATGATCAAGTCACACACACGTGTATAGAACACTACGCCAAAGATAATTTAATACACACGTCAATTTGTCAAGCGCGACATGTTAAATATTAACGCGCGCTGGCGGTACGTCTTGTCCACCATGTGGAAAGAAAAAATTTATCGCCGAAACTAAAGCTGCGAAAATGTGTGTCACATTTTCTGGCGAGATAGATACGTCGGAATAAAGAGCTCCTCGATTTTATAACTTGCAATATTTACGTCAGACCGAGGAGACAAGATGGATGATAAATTTTTCTAGCAAATAAACTTAGTGTTCTCCCGCGCTGTAGCTTTTACGCTTTTTAAAGTCTCGCTCGGCCACTGTGCGAAGTAGCACGGAGAAACATTACGAGTATAGAAATGCAATAAGCGTTTTCGCCTCTGAAAAATTTCTCGGAGGGCAGACAAGAAATGGCAGCGAGCGGGTATGATTCCACGAGATTTATTCCATGGTTGAAGCCGACCATTTCTCCGTGCCGTGTCGTTGCGCCGGTATTAAACATTCCAAGCATTGCGATGCCTCTCCAATACTCACCGGTCTCTCTACCTACCTAGAAACGTACGAAGCATCGCACAAGACTCGTCTCGAAGCAACCGTGCCGACCACCTTGCGATATATATATATATATGTATGTATATATAATACATACATATGTATATACATACGCGCGCACATCATATGTATTTGCACGTGCGTGTCTGCCACAAGGAGAGGCAGAAGAAGAAGAAGCATGCGAAAGGATAGCTGAATCACGCAAGCCACACGGATTAGATACGAAGGAATCCAACTTTCAGGTCGTACAAAAAAGAAAACAGAAAAGAATCTTTTCGATCAAAGCTCAATCTAATTTCCGCACAATAAAAACGGAAAAATATGAAAAATATTCCAGATTCCAGTAAATTGTGTTTTTTATTTTTTTTTTTATTTAGTACATCGTAAACTTATTAAAATATAATATAAGTAGATACCCGGTGTGTTCACTGGGGATTAGTTAAACATTATATCGGAAGCAGATATTGCCGTGGTATCGGCTTACATAAAAGGTCTTATCATTAAGGTCAACGAGATTAAGACACGATACTCTCTTTTCTGCGCACGAGTAGTAGATGTCGGTAGATGTCTTTACCTTCGATGCGGTGCTCGCCGTGGGAAAAACGGGAAACGTGATTTGATTTAGTGTAGGAGAGAAAAGTCGCGAGGGCAGGATTCATACGCCGAGATTCTTTATTTATTCCGCACGGAATCACATGTATATATATATATATACCATAAATAACGTTATACTCGCGTGGGCTGCCCGTGTGTGATTTATTGTCATATGATTTCAATGCTTCGATGTCCGATAATTAAAGAATGGCGACCGCGCGCGATATAACACAATATATGTATAATATAATATAATATATACTCGTATCTTGAATCAGCGTTGACTGGCTTTTATAAGGGAATAGGTCACATTAAAACTGTTCGTACGTTAACATAAAATATTACGTGCAAATTTCGCGCGAGATACATCCGAGAAACGTTTTGCATGTACAGGAAATTTTATCACTCGTCGTCATTACGGCACAACGCTGATAACACCGGTATATAAACCGATTCTCGTACGAGCTTTTCGGACAAAACTCACGTCAAGCGGTATTTCATTTCTAGATAGCGGCGGCAACGCGACGTCCACGTTATTTGCATTCTTTCACGGCAATCTGTGATTTTTATTGCGTCTGACTTGGTATTTGGTGATTGGTGCCGGAAGTGATGAAAAAAAAAAAAAAACTGCGCAAGAAAGAGAAGTACGGACAAAAAACAAAAAGATCGCACGAGGCGAAAAAGCAAAGAACTGAAGTCGGTGACGACAAGAGAAATTAAAAAAAAAAAAAAAAAAAAAAAAAAGACGAGTCTTGGTCGAAGAACAGTTTGGTTTTGCTGGCACGCTAAAGAGACGAGGGAGAAAGCGATAAAGCGCGGTCACGTGGAGCGAAGCAGACGGAGCGCATACCTGCGCATGAACGTTTGAGCGAGGAAGAGACGCGCCGGAAGAAGATGGGAGAGAAGAGCTTTGGACGGGCGTCTGGGAAGGGAGAAGACATGCTCGGATATGCGAGAGCGAGCTTTCAGCGCGAAAGCTGCCGTAAAGCCGACCGTTTCAACGAATGTTAGGAATATCTATCTCCACGAGCTAAATCCAGCATACACATTGTAAGAATAGGTTGAATGGAGATCGCTGGCTGGGGAGGGAGAGGGTCTAAAGAATATCGAGCACCGTGCTACATATTCCCTGCTTCTGCGCGCGCTGATCTTGAGAGCCTTCCCCTCTTTCCTCCGCGGGCCAACTCATCCGTTTATATAATATCGCCTTGCTACACTTTTCGAACTTCTGATCCACCCTCGTGAGGTCGTCCTCGCGGCTGAGTTTGGGATATCGGCGGATCGGTTGTCGCGCCTTTTCGAAGTCAGAGCCTAGGTGAGAATCGATTTTATCGCACACGTTTGATGGGAACCATTGAAAGCGCGGTGCATCTGCGTACACATATACGTATACCGTTCGACGAACGATCGACCTTGCGATAACGCCGTGATACGACAACGACGAGGCTTTTATCGCTGAGCGGTGTCGTGAAAACGATCTTTAACACCTGCGTCTCATTTTGCCTTCTCACGAAGTTTATTACCTCCTCTGATTATCGTCTCGGGAATAATCGAAAACCTACAACAGCCGGACTATACCTGCGCACAATCTGATTTATAGAAGTCTCCGAACATAAATGTCTGTTAGTGACATGATTTTTATTGGCCTTTTTGAATGTGGCTGTCACCTCTCTGTCTCTCTCCCTCTCTCTTCTTTTCCGACGTAGGTTTAATTTATAAAGAAAGTTTAGGCAGCTGTCTTTTATTTCTTCCGAGCTACAAAAAGTATGAGCTCCATCGATCTCTCAGCCCCTACACAGATGCTCGATCTTCCGCGATGAGCGATTAGAAAGTTCGCGGAAATGGCTGCTCGAAATTTCGACGATAGTCACGGATAGGCACGTCAGCCGTAAATCGTCGTTACTGAAATTGGAGCGCGTTTTCACACGCGCGGTCGCGGGACGAACCCAAAGTGGGTTAGATAGCGAAGCTTTTCCGTCCTTTGATACCCGAACACGATATCCGGATGAGCTTCGAAAGTGTAAAAGTGTCTATTACAACGTTCGTAACTCGCTATATATGTATATATATACTTCCTGTCTTTTATTTGTCTTTTTCTTTTTATTAAACAAATCTCGCGAATTAAAACACATTAATTTCTCGGTGACGTTATTGCTCGGTCTTTCTGCTCTATCGGCGAACGAATCACTGTCACTGTCGGATTTGGAATTCAAAAAACGAGTTAAACTCGAGTTGGACGTGTGACACGATGCCTTGTCAAGAGAATATGGGAAGCCTACGCGCGGAAATATTGCATTTGGATTTTATTCAGAGTTATCATATTTCTCGCGATATTTTTTGATGCTTTTCAACTTCACACGTGAAATGATTCGTACGTGTGGCGTAAGATGTAATTTTTCCCGCACTAAAATGTTTTTCTCACTCAAGTTTACCGTTTAGACAAACAAAATGGCCAAGTGTTTGTTGAGTGTCAGAAAAAAGTTTTTATAAAGATGATTTGTGTTTATCAGCAATATATGTGATCAAATGTGAGTTTATTAATAATATATATGTAAATATTATACATGTGAAACTATAGCACTCGTGCTGTATTCTTACAAGCAGAAAAAACCTAAATGCTTTATTCTTCAGATAATATCTGTAGGATATCCGATAAGCAGTAGAAAATCTGTTGTCGTATAAAAGGAAATGATCTGATATATTTGTATCTGTTTTGAAAGACTAAAAGTCTGGAAATAGCACGGAAAGCACAACGACGTATTATTTTTCCGCTTTTATCGTTTTATGAAATGAGACACTATTATGCGATTGTGTATGACAAAGCAATAAGATATATTGTTATTGCGCCTTCTTTCTGCATGTTTTCTTTTACGCACGAACTCTGACACAGATATGTGAAAACAGATAGGGTTTTGTAAAGTCTTATTTAAAAACTATATTAAATTTATATCGTATATTATAGATTTATTATAAATTTAATTATATAAATTTAATTATAACTTTTATAATTATTATAAATTTTTATCATATATTATAAATTTATATCGTATATTATAAAGAACCGGATAAAATTGTATATCAATTTGAAATATTTTCTTGCACGCGAATACAAAAATCAATTATTCCCGAGAAAAGGAACATTTTCACGCGAATATCACGACGAGAGAGAAAGAGAGAATTTAGAAAACGTATTATCGATTGCACAAGACAACACTTATTGAAGTTGAAAAGACAGCGGAATCACGTGGACAGAGAAAGTAATTACAGCAATGGGATGCCACGCAAAAATGTTCCGCCGATCTTACAAATGTCGCGAGCTTTTCTAGTTTTCCGGTGTTTTCACCCACGCTCTCTCCTGAATTTCCCTTCGAAACCAGACGAATGAAATTAAATTTCCGATGTCGCGCTCGGAGCTCGGAAAAGTTGTGGATTTTTTTATACTTGTTTTTTCTTCACGTTGACAAACAGAATATGTTGACGGTATTTTTTAAGAAACTGATTGTAGTGTATCTAATTTTTTATTAAATATCGGACATGCAATCTCAAATGTATTTCCGTTAAACGGTTATGTACGGCAAGTACGTAAGTTGTACGAATGGCGCACTTTTATAATTACTCTTATCTAATTGTCGGAATTGATTGAGGTAAAAAGTTTTCCACGTATTTTCACCGGCAAAGTTTTCGTTCCCCTTGACAATGAAACCAATTGTCTAAAAGACCTTTTCCCAGGTTTAAACGAACCGTAGATTTACTCGACTTGTCCGCCCATTCGCGTACCTCGTCTCCTTCTATCTACTTAATCGGGCCGGGAGAAGTTGACAGTGACAAACTGGCGGTGACATTACCGTTTCTAACGCGATGCTGATGAACATCTGCGAAACTTCAGTTCCGCTCGCTAATGACAAATCAAGACTCTTGC
>QVNZ01021524.1:0-16685 GCA_014825645.1 Pseudomyrmex dendroicus
GACGTCACGTAGATGATATTATCTTTGCTTCACCTTGACTCGTGGATTCATATCTACAGGCCGTGTCTATAAGTATATATGGTCTAAGCTCCACGTAGTCTACAACTTGAATTGAACGACAAAAATAATCAAAGGAAGATATCCGTTCTGCAGAGCATCTCGATTTCTTCTAGATAGATTGTCGTGC
This sequence comes from Pseudomyrmex dendroicus, assembly GCA_014825645.1. NCBI lineage: Eukaryota > Metazoa > Arthropoda > Insecta > Hymenoptera > Formicidae > Pseudomyrmex > Pseudomyrmex dendroicus. The sequence goes on from QVNZ01021524.1 coordinate 188, forward strand.
AACTCAGAATAAAGAACATACCATCGGATCGGAGTTTACAAAGCGGAGTATAATACGCTACAAGTGCAATGTCCGCGCCTTCTCGCGCATTCCTCCTGGAATCGTCATAATCTTCTTCGTCGTTCTTAAATTATTTCCAATTGAAATAGCGTTCGCACTCTACGTATCCTGCGCGATACTCTTCGACGAGGTTACGAGCGCTCCAGGGTCTTCCTTCGTTCGATTGCGATGGCGGCGGTTCGCGGAATAGTGGGAGGAATCCTCGTTCGTCGTCTCGAGGGCGAAATCACCAACATCTTTATCGCACTTCCTTCCTACGCAGTTAACCAGCTGGAAGAAAGTGGAGAAGAGGGCGAGCTCGAAAAGAAAGAAGAGCCACGCTTTGGCCCCCGGGAGCAGCCGGCGCGCCGGAACCGTGCTCCTTGAATTCCTGTTCCTCGCTCGTTCGTCTGCTCACGTTCGGCGGAGGCTTCTCCGTTGCAGTTTTGCCTCGCGCCAGGTGTTACGTATATAGCGAACGTCGCGCATGCATACCCTTTCGCTCGAGAGAGCAGCCTCGGGACATGCAGGATTCAGGCCCGCTGAATTTCTCGGCCATCGCGCTTCCTTCGGATAGCGCTCTATCTTTTCCTCCCCTCTTCTTGTTCCGTCATGAGAAAATAGCTATGGCCTCTGTCGTATATCGAGACCAATCGAGGTATACAAAGATCCATGAATACAGAAAAGATTCACCCAAGGTTTTTTCTCTCTTCTTTGAAGCTCGCGGGAGAAAACGAGAAAGGGATTTTATTTTGCAATTCTCCGTCGCATATAACGTGTGTTAAAGATATATTTAAGTTAAATAAAGTCTTTATAATTTCTCTTTTTTTTTTCAAGGAATATTGAAATTTAAAGTTGCTTGATACTACTTGTCCTGAATGTACGATTCAGCGATAATACGTTTTTAGAAATACGACATAATAGCGTATTTTGGCTAACAAGAAAGAACGAAGAGAGAGAGAGAAAGAGAGAGAAAAAGAATAAGAGGTGAGAAATCTCTCTTTCTTTCTTTCTTATTCCGTTAGTAAAGCTTTGCATAAGGCTCCAGGAATTCTAGCTGCAAGAAGAAGTAATAGGACGGCGAAGGTTGGAAAGACACAGAATGGTCGAGAAAATACGCGCGACGTGCAAAGACATCGCGGCTTAGTGCGACGTATTTATTTTACGGGCGCGCGATTGTTGTCGTGTGTCCGAGATCTTAGGATGAAATAAACGAGCAGCCGCCGCGCGCGCGGCCCAGTGGTGCGGTGAAATGTTCAGAACAATTCCAATTACGTAGTTTAATGAAATTATTTCTCCGCGATTCGCGCCGCGGCATCTCGCGCAAAACGTCGCATCTCCGTTCTCTCTCTCTCTCTTCCTCCTACCGTCTTCTCTTTCGCGCGATGCCAGATTTATTAACTCGTCTCAGATAAAAAACTTTCTGAATGCGAAATATCGCGGCGTGTAATATCGACATTGGCGCGCGCATTCGGTATGCAATCGACAAAATGATGTCGCCTCGATGAAGGCAACTCTGATTTATCGATACGAAACATCGCCAGCCAATTCGCTGTTTTGTAGGTGTTTTTCTATTTTTGTGCCATTATATTGTACGAAGCTGACACGTTTAGTAATTTGTATCTCTTATCGAGCTAGACGTTCTTTGTGTGTGTTTTTTTTATAATTAACCAAAAAATTTGCGCGTGCAAATTATTCCAAGAGAGCTCATTTATTTTAAATATGAAATAATACATATTTTCCTGCTTTTTGTGAATTTCAACTTGTAATTTTGCAAATTTGTAGCAAATTAAGATATTAAATCAGTCGAGAAACAGTGATAATTAATCCCGATGTTAGTGATGTGGTTTTGCGACCGGAAATCGGCGTTTAATTTCATTATTGCAATTCTGCTCGCAGAATAAAAGTCGAAAAAAAAAAATAAAATAAAGTTGCAAAATTGTTGTTTCCGCAAAGCGCGCTCAACGGCGCTCTTAATCGCCGAGCGGTATGTGAACACTGAACACAATGTTGTACATACAAACAACGTTTAACCTCACGCTCTGACGTGCTGTATTTAAACTGCGCGGCGAGAATAGCCGAGCAGGTCGCGCGATATTCAAGCGTTTCTCTCGCTCGTTACATCGGGAACTAACGAAGGGTGCGGATTGTATGCGGGATAAACCCGCTTCCCGTTTGCGCGACGAAGCTCTATGGAACGCTCTATAGAGCGAACTAACTAATATGGCGACATGTACTCCGATTTCGCGGCGCGCACAAAGAGCCGGATAAGTATGCGCCCATTAAAAAATCTCGCGATCGCCATCTGTTCCCGAAACAAAAATCCGGTCTCTAAGGGGCACCCGGGGTCAAAACACTAATATAACATAAGTAGTCTTCCTTTCGTGGACCGACCATGACGCCACGACGAATCACCTACGCAAAACAAAGAATTGCCGGTGCGGCGGTTTTGTTTCCGAACGGTTTCGGTCGTTAGAAGTCCGGGCATTTTTTACGATCGATTATCCGCCATTATATACGTCATCTGTCGCGCCGCATCCTGTGGATTGATTTTATCGTTTATTTAGAATTTTGCAAAAGTAATAACATATATAAGCAATAAAAAAATAGTAAAACAAATAAAAATCAAATAAACAAAATCAATGACGCAAACAGGAGAAAGTCATTTACGAACAATATCTAGAGAAATAATAGTCACCTTTTCAGATGTGCTCTCAAATATTGATACTTTGAAACTACTTTTTTTCTAGTGTCATAACGTTTGGTTTTTTTATTGATATACAGCACACGTTTTTATACAAGTGCGACGCTTTAAGCGCGCGAGTATTTTTCGGCCTATCACGGCATATCTCCCGTCTGATGACGATGTTTTCAATAATTCGTGAATATTGCAGATCCAAGACGCGAACGTGTCAGGTCTCTGACGACGGCGATTTAATAATTTCTGCTCAAGGCGCGCAGCAATAACGAGCGGTCGTCAAGGTGCACCGGGGTTAATAAAACCGTGCGCGTGTGTGAATCGCAACTTCTACTAGGTACCTTTTATACATATATACAAATTTTATACATATATACAAATACAAATATGACGGTAAAAGGACCATGATGATGTCACCGTTGCGACCGGTGATCGTCAACTTGGCAGAAAGACAGCTATATCAGGGTGGAAGGGAAATATATGAGAACGCGCGCGAGAGTTCGCGAGTTGACGTTCACGTTTTACCAACCATAGGCGAGAGAGCTGCTGCACGCGTGCATTTTGCATAAGCGGAGAGACGAGCGCGATAACGACGGGAGATGCGAGATAACGAGACCGCTTTAGCGTTCAAAGCAGATTATTGACGAGGATTATCGAGTGTTACATAATGGCTGCGTTATATGTTTCCGACAGACGTATATACGATCAAGTTTGTTAACTCGTTTGCTGTGGGTTTTTTTTCTTTTCGTCTTTCTCTCTCTCTCTCGGCAAATGATTAACGATTGACGCGCGAAAAACGGGCGAAGTGAAAAATTTCTATTCAAAACACAAGCCGTGTACTTCTAAACGAGTTACAAATTAGAAGAGCCCGCGATACTTCGGATGCTTATTTCGAAACGCTGTTGAAGTAACGGGACTTTCTATGCGGAAAGTGGCAAAAACTTTGGAATCCACCCGATTTTCGGAGCTTTCAGTTAACATAAATTAAAGAACTGCAAGTAAGGGACTTTTTGCGCCTGCTTTCGCCGGGGGTGTCTGCGCAACGAGTAGAGATGGGAATCGATAGTCGCGCGCGCGTGATTCTACTTCGCTTGAAAGGGGAGTAGTTTCAAAGCTTTTTTCGACGTCCGCCTTTCCTTTAATCAAAAACGCGCGATCATTTACTTTGACTTCGCGAAAATCGCTGAATCCGCCGATCATAAATCCCTCGAGTGTGAAAATATTGTTTTTCGCACGAAAGCTGCTAACGAGGTGAAACATCAAATTCTACAAGAGATAAAAGTTCATTAATCTTACAGTCGCACAGTTTTTCTCCGTGCAATGAAAACGCTTCGTTCGGAATCATTTTCGACCAAAAAAAAAAAAAAAAAGAAAAAAGAAAAAAAAAACAATATTAGTCTTCTTGCGTATTTATTCGTGTATTTCCCGACAAAAACAGATAAAGATAAAAAAAAAACAAATATTGCTACTTTGCAAAGCATGAAAATTCGAGATATATTCCGACGCGCAAACTAACTTCGTTTATTATTGGCGTAATGGAACCGGTTGTTGTTGTTACGACAAGAGCAGTGGCAATAATCTAAAATCTACGGCAGTCGTTTCTGACGCCGCGCGAACTACGGACCATAAAAACCGCGGGATTATGGAATACACTTAAGAATATACATATATATAATGACATATTATGGAGGAGTATATAAATTTTCCGGCGCACAAGACTCTCGAGACGTTGTTCTCCCATTATACGTGCCGGGACAAGCGAGTTTGTATATACACAGGGTGTCGCGCAGAAAGAGAGAGAGAGAGAGCTCATGGAAAATCCTCTTCGCAACTTTTCGCATAGACTTCCCGTGAAATACTTAAAAATTAGTTTTTTTTATAAGAAAAAAAGAAACAAAAACTGTGCGAACATTCTTTTAATTTTGTGTAGGTGTGTCAAACACACTTAGCGATGGAGTTTCTTCTCAAATAGGAGAGTTTGCAAGATAACAAAAAATCATTTTAATGAAAAATCTTTTAATTTTCCGATGTTCAATAATTTCGCAATTATCGGTGCAATTATTGAACGAGTTTCTTAGCTTGTCGCTTCGTGGTGTGTTTGATCTCCGAGAAACGACCGACGTGTGTAGTGTGTAATGTGGATTTTCTCAAACACGCTCCCGGCACAATTCTCAGGGAAACCACCCTGTATATGTATATGTATATATATTCGCGCAGGTCGTAACTTACACGGCAGCACGCCTACAAAGTTTGTTTTTGCGCCCGTTTGCGGTAATATGCGATGTTGCTGGCGGTAATATATGCGGCTACGATTCCGGAATCTGAAAAACGTGGCGAGTAACTAACGGTCCTTGTTCGAGATGAGATCGTCCACTCTTCTGCGTTTTTATTTGCCGCCGTTGTAACACGCCCGAGAAATTGTTCCGCAAAACTGTCCGCGAAGAAAGATATTGTAGGTATATGCAACACCTCGGTTTATGTTGCGCGCGCGATGCAGCGGAGCGAGCGAAAATGCATTAGACACTGAGAAATCTGTTTGTCCCAGCGAACATTGCGCGTTGTGCGCAATAATAATCGCCACACGCTCGATACGTCGTCGTCGGAGATAGATAATGAATGTAAAAGAGAGGTAATGAATGTAAGAGAGACAAGCGCGCGAGAGCGGAAAGAGTCCTTCGCTAAAACTCTTTGAAAATTGAGATCTAAGGCAATTTACGGGAGGAAGGGAAAAAAATAATAAAAAAAAAAAAAAAAAAAAAGAGGTAAAAGATGGAGCGAGGAAGGAAGCTTTTCCTTTTTCTCAACGCAAACAGCCGCTCATCGATCGAGCGTCACATTTTTCTCTCCCTTCTTCTTTCCTCCTACGTCTTTGTCCCTCTCCTTTTCTCCTCGTGAATTTCCTGGGGATTCTTTCCCCGAGGAACGAACATCGGCATCGTCTTTTGATGCCGGAAACGGAAGAGGCTGATGAATTGCCTTAACAATCTCCATTTGTTATACCGCTCCTCCCTCTCGCTTGCGGTCATTGAAAAACACAATGTACGTATATATTCGAGCAATTACATTTGCTACTTTTGTTGCGTGCTGAAATTGCTTTGTTAAAAATGCATTTTGCCTTTAATTTTATTCATATGCATAAAATTCATATATATTGGCTTTTGCCACTGCTTTATGCAAAACCCGGGACGTCAGAAAGAAAAAAAAAAAAAAAAAAAAAAATTATTCGTCTCTCTTTCTCGAAAAAAATTTATTCGTAGTTTATTATACTTTAATTAAAAAATTAATTATCTTGCTGAATGGTAAAAACAAATACGCGTTCTGTTCTCATTGGAAAAAGAATTAAGCACAACGTGCGCGTTCCAAGTCACAAAATGCGTGAAATATTTTTTATACATGTACAAATAGCTGAGCAAAACATATTCTGACTGTAAACACGCGTTTGCTGATGTTATTCCGTTTTAAACGAAGAAAAAAGAAAATAGAAAATAAGTTCAAAGGCTGCATTATTTGAGGCTTTCTCGTGCGCAGCCAGTGCACATTCCGATTCTGTTTGACGAGCTTGCAGGAAATTTCCTTGTGTGCGGAAAGAGTACTCATGAAAGCTTTCGATTTCCCGGGAAGCGCACGCCGCTCTCCACGAACTTTCTCATCTATCCTCGCAGATTCGAGACACTCGGAGTAGATTGAACAATCTGAAGCGGACGTCGCGTCGCTAACGCTGATTCACCGGTGGATTAGGAGCGATATGATCAATGATATGCCTGCGACACGCGAAGTTCGTCGCCGTTCGAACATTCCATTCGACCGAGGATTTTCCACGCCTATTCTTGACAAGGAAGATTTTGAGTTCGCGAAGAATTTTCCGAATTCGATTATTAACATCTGAATTCGATCTGAATTCGATTATTAACACACGATATCGAAATTAAATAATATACACGCACGCTTTGCACTTTTAATCGACTCCGCGCCTAATTAGATGTGTGTTAAAACTTTAACGACAAAATCTTATTCTTTCTCTCTCGGTAGATCTTTTTCTTCGAGCGTGTTTACTTCGGAACTTATAGTTGCGTAACGTTGGAAATTCTTAAAAACCTGCGAGGAAAATATGACGATAAATTGAATTTTCCTGCGGAAGAAGTTTCGCTTTGGACGACGTGTATGTATAAATTTGATTTAAATTTACAGGGAACGCGCGTTGTGCCGTGTGCATTTCCAGAGATTTGCCATTCACGTAATTTCTAAATAATAATAAAGCATTTTCCGCGTTTGCCTGAAACATGCTCGTGGCTCAGATACGCGGAAACAACCATATTTTTTAAACGCGATCTTCCGCGACGTTTCGAAGATAATAGATTTTGCGACTGGCTTAACGGCAGCCGGCTGGATAGGGGCTGTCTGCGAAATCGCGGGATACGAGACAGGTCGATCGACTCGTGATCGCGATTACCGTTCGACGAACGTTTTACTATCAATGGTGGAGCGGAACAATTGCTTAAGAGACGACGGCGGCAACCGGTAAATCTTCCGAACTGCTCGATCGCAGAACTATGCATCAAATTTCGTTTCCCGGCAACGCGCAGCCGAAGAGAAAAAGCATCAGAGCGCATTCGACGAGACAGATAGAAACGGAAATTGCGGCCAAATAGAGCGTTCGACTGCAAGGTCGAGGATGAGGAGCGCGGCAGCGGCAACGTATCGGAAATAAAAGCGAGTCGTTTAATGCGGCCGACCGTTTTGCGGAGCTCGAGCGAGATTTTAGTACGCGAAACTTTTTCAATAACATTCTCGACACTCGCGTAATCTTTCTTTTTTTTTCTCTTACGAAAAGAATCTCGCTTCTAGTTTATTCGCTTCTAGTTAAGGTTGCCGGGACTTACTTGGCTAACGAATCGTCGACACGGCAGCGATCTCTATCGGCCAGCAGTATTTTCCAATGTTATTCGTAGAATTACGGGGAATTACGAGCATTATTTGGGTTCTCCTTGATCTCTTCATGTCCAAATAATCAAGATCTAGATTTAGAATATCCTTCAACTTAATTAAGAAGCATTCAACATACGCGAGAGGAAGTCAAGTCTTCGAGGCTTGGGAACCGAAAAAGATCATGTTTTCATGTACTACCTCTCGCAACGAGAGTAGCTTGTATCGACACCGTCAATCGACGCGGTGACGTATTACAGGGTGTACACGGTGTGTCGGACGTGACGCATTTCCTTCGAGCTACTACGTGAAAAGCTCGGTTGGAGGCAAAAAGACGCGGTTGCCGTAGCGAGGAAACATCGCAAATTGGATAGAGAAGAAGTTCTCTGTAGGAATGCAGTTGTTTGTTCTTCCTTGCAACAATATCATACGCCTGAGATAAAAGGCAAATGGGCAATAAGCACGACAAAGTAACGCAAAACAATGATGAAGTAAACATTTGAGACTTTGAAATGCGATTTTATTTTTTCTAAAAAAAAATATACATATTACATAATTGTATCACTGATGATGTGCGATGATGTGAAATAAATCAGCACTTAATACAAAACAAACGCATCTTTTCTCTTGGGTTTTCTTCTCTTTAATCCAAATTATTGTCATTTCCGAAGTTGTAAGGAACTTATATTCACAAAAAAAAAATTCTCTCAAATTATATTTTCGCTAAAAGTCTAATTTAACTTTCAACAACCACAGTATCCTTTACATAATGCGGGAAATAATCCCGATTCTGCGAAGAAATCTAGTCGCGAGAAGTAACACGATTTTTCTATGACACTTGCCACATATGTTTGCCGGAATGCGGAAAAAATGTCGAAAACGAGTACGTATATTGTTCAAGAAAAAGAGAACAAGAGAAGTCTTTTTCTTCGCGGCGCGTCAGCTGCGAAACATACCAGTCGATGACTTCTATTCGTTCTCTACATTTCCGATAGCAAATCGGACCTTGAACTCGTCGTCGTACGAACTACGAAGACAACGATGACGACGACGCCTCTCGATCGGTTCATCAAATTACCTACAAATTGCCCGAGAGTCGCGGTTCACTGCCGTCGCATCGTCGTGTACAGCCCGCCGAGGAAGTCGGTTAAGACGTGCGGCAGCGCCAAGACTGGGAGACGAAATAAAAAGAGAGCGAGTGAAATAAAGAGAGAGAAAAAAAAAGAAATAGACGCCTTGTGAATAGCAGGATGTGAACGAACGAACGAACGAACGAGCTCTTGGGAGAACCGGCCGCGCGAATGAGTGTGTAAGGAGCGTGGGACTGTGATTGTTCAGCCGGCGCTCTCTCTCTCTCTCTCTTTCTCTCTCTCTCTTTCTCCATCCCCGTTTTGCCTCGCCCTTGCGGAAATGACGGCGACGTGCGTTGTGTTAATAACGTTGCCTTTCAGCGTTGCTCCGGCGCGTCGAGGATCCTTTTTCAAAAACCCCAAGAAAACCTTCGGTAAGAGACGCGTCTTTCGTCATTGTCGTTATCGTCGTCGCGCCGGTAGCGTTTCGCGCGACGACGACGCTGATATTACGTTGTGCCCGCGACGAAAATTAGTATCGCGAGTTGGCTGAAAGACAAGGAGAAAATTAATATGACATTTGCCGAGCGGAAGAAAGTCGCGGACAAGACAGAGGAATTAGAGCACGATGTTGAATCAAGAAGCCGCGGGACAAACGCGGGAATGAACAAACACAAGAATAAAAACTAATAAAAGACCTTTTGAAAAATTACAACTTTTTCATGCTTTATACGCAAAATTATTCAATGTAAGATAGTTTATAATATAACAACTTTTCTCCGAATATTAATTTTTTAAGATAGTATATCGAAAAAAAAAACACGAGTTGACGAGTAGTGCGATGACAAACGTATTGCGATCGGCAGAGCGGCGTGTCCGCTATTTAACCCGCAAACTGCAAACCAAGATCATTTGTGTCTTCGCAAAATCTTGCGTTTATTAACTTACGAGGAAAGGGAGAAGGGTCCGACCCGCCCTAAAAAAAGTTATATAGGAGGGAAACACGGCCAAATTTCAGATCTCCAATTTCGACAATCACAGTGACAAAACAAAATTTAAAAAAATAAAAAAACAAAAAATCCAACCTCCAAAATGTTTAATAAAATGCAATAGCATAATTTTTTTTACGAAAGCTGCAACCTTTATCTTCAATTTAAGCACTTTTTTCAATTCGATCAATTTCTTGAAAAGGTATTTTTAAACGAAACTAGGAGTAACTTTCAAGTTACTATACTCGAGTTACTTCGTTTATATTAAAAAATTATTTAAACGAATTAATTTTTTCCAAATTGTTTTAATTGATCTCTAAAGCAGAAGGTTTAAAGATACCACATAAATGTTTTCAGAATTTTTCCACAACTTTAACATAGAGAAAAATACAGTGGGACATAAACGACTCTGGTTTGCGGATAGAAGATGCCAAAAAAAAAGTCTGCAGTTCCAACTTTGATTTGAAACCACGTAACAGTAATTAATAACTGCGACGTAGTAGTTATTAACGTCTCGTGTAAAAATTACAGTTGTGACTTCTCGCACCCTTTGTTTCATTACCGTTACCTGTATATTTCTTGTGAAATCTAATATATACATTATATAGTAAGTTCACAAATCAATGTAATACATCATATGTTTGATTTCCAGTAATACGAAACGCCTATACAATCAGTATTTACGGGAAGCAGATTCACATCTGATTTATGTTCACGCACCCATTAGTTCCGTTCAAACGACAAAATTAGCAGCGCGTGAAATCTCTATATACATCGATAAAATCGATGATTCTATAATTTTTTATTCCGCGCTGACGCCGAGCGCGGAATGTAAAAATCTGCACAACGCGTCGGCGTAGCATTGTGTAAGACGATGTTGAAATATGGAAATACGTCCGACAATAAGGAGCGTCGCGCCGATTGGAAATTCACGTTCCACTCTTCGAATTTTCCGCAACGCGCGGATCGATTTGCAGATGCGGTTGCCATAGCGCGGTGTCGAGATAAAGGCGGTAAAGGAGACGTAAAACAAAAATACTTTCGCATATTGATCGCGCGCGTGCGCGCGCGCACGCTTTTATACGGCGCGGGCGGAATATCGAGCGCGATTTTGCATGCCGATGAATATATCGAAGTGAAACAAGAACACTCGGTATATACGTATATATATACATATATATATATATATATATATATATATACATATATGCATCTGTCTATATCCATATAATCCATTTGTTAATCTAACATTGATTGTATAAATAAATCAAGACACCGTATCAATCAAGGACGATATCAATATTTTCGAGCTCTTTTTTTTTATTCGATTTTATTCGACTTTTTTTTAGTCATATAAATCATTTCGTGTTTTTGTTTCGATAATATTAACCGTGAACTTCTTTCCTCACGTAATAATCAAGTCACTCAGTGAATCAATTAATCAGAAGCTCCCGACGACGTCTCGAGTAGAAATCGCAGTTGTAATTAATAATGGACATTCTCTCTCGTCTAAATTTTATTATAAATTCTGTCGCGATATTTTTTGTCTTATTTTCCACTACGCAAAATCACAGTGATTCGCGCACTTGTCTCCTCACCTGCTATTTCCCGACCCGCCGCTTTACTGTTACACGTGACATCGACTTGTCAGACAATCGGGTCACCCTCGTCACATGCCGGATACTCGGTTTCTTATTGCGGAATCGAGAAACGGGTGATACGTGGCTGACTTACCGGGTGTGGCGCGCGCGATACTTGCGAGATCTTGTTCACCGTTTGACGTCAATAGTCGGCGGGATACATTTTTAAAGTGTACGCGCTCGATCTAGACAGCGCGCAGGAATAGCCTGATAATACATTCATGTCGAATCCATCGGATCGCGTTACGCAAGACGGTATTGGCGATTCGAGAGTACGAAATATTAAAATTGTTCTCTCCTCCCCCGTCCTTTCACCATATTACGTATGTTGACGTTCGCCAAAGACGTATATAGACGCGTGCATATTGAATAAATATATATATATATAAGTAATATAAAATACCATTGTGTGTGTACAGAGAGAAATTTTATCTTCGCGCAATAATAAAAATATGTTAAAATCATTTTTGAACGTGTGAGAAAACAATCTTTAGGAGATAAACGTATTAGTTCGTGTGTAGTGAAGTGTTAAATCTTATCTAATATGTATACATATGTATACATATATGTATTATATGAAAATATATATACACACACACATATATATATAAAGTTTATTATGTTATCATTATGCAAACTCAAAACTTGTGCTGACATTGTCGACTGGCAGTTTTGGGTGATACAACGTCAGCCAGCTACTAACTTGGAGCGATCGATCATCGAAGTATCGCTTTACGCCGCGGAATTTCCGGATAACTATGTCAGTCGCGCGCGAGAGTAAGCTTATCATCGAGAATTATGCCGCCGATTTTCTGCCGAGCTATCAAACTACTTCTGCTCACACTCTCTCTCTCTCTCTCTCTCTCTCTCTCTCTCTGTTTCTCTCTCATTCGCTCACACTTTTTCGTTTTATCCGCTCAGTCAGCGTATCTAGAACGAAAGAGAAGAACAGCATTCTACTTTAGAGGCGCGTGTATCGCACGTCTAAGCACCGCGTTTTTTCTCACGAGCCGCGATGGTGGATGAAATGGCCGGCCAGGACGAGAAAAAGAAGAAGAGAAACGAGGACACCGACGATGACGTGTCGTAAGCTGAGCATGAAATCATTTATCTCCGGGATAAGCGTCGACGAGCGACGACACTCTTTCTTCTTTCTTACATGGATTTAAAGTTTTTCCTTTTCTCTTCTTCTTCCTTCTCTTATGCGCGCACACGCGCGCGTTCTCTCACACTTTCTGTCTCTCTCTCTCTTTTTCTCTTCTAGCTGAGCCAGCTCTCCGCGCGCATTTCGCCGTCATTTCGCTCGGCTGCCGGGAACACCTTCCCTGTAACTTATCTCGGTTATGGCGCTTCACTCGGAAATTTCCGCGTCACTTTCGCATCGTCGCCGGAGCGATCGTCGTTGTCGGTCGGCAGTGAGGAAACGACCGCGACGATCCGCGTTAATTTTAAATATAATAGCGCATTTTGATGGCGCGTCGATCTCTCCGCGTCTTTTCTCGAAATGTCGAAAACTAGGGGGAAACGATGCACTTCGGCGCATGCACGTGAGAGGTTTTCCGGAACAAGTCGATGTAGAAATACACTCTCTCGAGTATTTACGAAGAGTTCTTACGCAAGTGGACCCTCGCTAGAAGTCACTCTCCGTATCTCTGTCCTCTTCGTCTTCAAGTTCTATATCCACAAAATTCTCGCGTTGAATATAAAATTTCTAAACGCGTGCGCGCACGTTCGGCTTTTACGCTCGCTAGACATATTTTTGGCGTTTTAAACGCAGGCGACCTTTCATCGTGAAAAGAATTCCTCGGACCGTGGAAAAGGTGAAGGGTTGCCTATTGATATCGCGTTCGCATATGAAAAGCACGCTAATGCATACTGATGAATAGAGCTTGAAGTCAATTTTAAGTAAATAATTCTTTGATGTCTCTTTTGAATTGACTTAATGTATTAATTTATAATTGGATGAGAGAAGATATAATAGCAAATTAAGCATCCGAAATAAGAGATAAATATGCCTTTTAATTATCGCATCAGACACTATTAATGACCTTCCGGAATTGGTTAAAAGTTCCTTCATGCTTAAATCGTGTCGTCAATGAAAATTAACGGCAAAGTTACGGTTGCTTCGTTAAATCTTAAAAGAATGAAATTACTTTTAGTACACAGACGGAAAGAGTTTCTTTACAACATTCCGCCTGCACCGTCGTTCTTCGCTCTGAATCTAATAAACTTCCAAAGGAACTCAATATACTCACTATCGAATTTTCCTTCGGGTATTTTTAGAGCTCGTCAGCGCAGTTGAAAAAAAAAAAAAAAAAAAAAAAAAAATTTCCGACATGGAACATTCCGGCAATCAGCCAAAGAGAAGAGACGATAAAAATATTCCGGTGATTTTTATTTGCGACCATGCCAACGGAAATTTCACTTTGAAAGTCGGATCCGGCTTTCTCTCTGTGAAATCGCGTATAGGAATTTTGGAAATACAACGCTGAAAAGGAAAACGCTCAAGAGAAAAGTTAAATTTCCCGGCAAGCATATCTAACTTTACATAAAAGACGACGTGAGATTTCTTTTAAAAGCGATGCTAGCTATGCAAATAACCCGTCTGCTCTTTTTTTTTAAACATGAAACAAATAACTGCTTGCCACCTTTTTTCGAAAGGAAGGAAAGAGAGAGAGAGAGAGAGAGAGAGAGAACCTGCCATTAAAGCGGCCTCTACTAGCTCGCAACGGGTTTCTTTCTTGAAAAATACGTGCAAGACACGTATTATTCAAATTTCCGCGAAGCGAACACATAACATTGCCTTACAAAGCTCACCATACACAGGCGGGATGTTTTTATTCGATTTGAAGCGTTGAATATCAAAGGCTTTGCGAAGCGCACGGTTCTACGTATAGGAACAACACGCATATATAAGTGCGAACAATAATTTGAGAGAAACACACAGCAGAGACATTTACAGGGAGTATTGCGGAAATATGGTATCTTTTCTGTTCTAGTCAGGCAACAAATTAAAAAAGCGAACGGCAAGCGTTTCAATATTGGAGCCTCAATTACTAAACAAAAAACAATGATTTTTTATTATTTACTAGATAGTAGTTTCCAATAAAAAAACTCTGATATCTAAATTTGCGTTTATTTCAGTGAGCTTTTTCAGGTTTTGTTTTTTTTAGTACGAATCAAATTTTTGTAGTTCGATAAATCGAAAGCTTCACATAAAGGATACAGCTTATGCAAAAACTTTTCGTTCCGCGATCTCTCTTTCTCTTTTTGTTTCCCTTCTTCTCTCTTTTCTCTCTTTAATCCTTCTTGGAGATTCGTCGACCTGTTGAAATTGGCTATATCCCGCGTGTATGGAATATATTCCGCAAGGGATATGAATAAAAGCGTCTTTTTCTGGGAAACAGTATGATATTTCCGGGACATAACCGTAAATTTTTTTTTTCCGGGGATTCGAGACCGGAACAAGAAAAGAAGAAAAATCAGGACGCGAGCCATAAAAAGCTTTCAACATTACGACGCTTCTCGCTTGATGGAGATGGAACAAAGCGGACGGACGTGCGCATTAGCAGTTGTTAGTCCTATAGGACTATTTGTATAATAATACATTTTTATAGTGCGATTCTATTTTGTAAATACAGCGCTCACCTTCGACAGTTAGGCGCGTATTTCGCCGACGCGG
The DNA here is from genome assembly GCA_014825645.1 of Pseudomyrmex dendroicus. Taxonomy (NCBI): domain Eukaryota; kingdom Metazoa; phylum Arthropoda; class Insecta; order Hymenoptera; family Formicidae; genus Pseudomyrmex; species Pseudomyrmex dendroicus. The sequence goes on from QVNZ01021524.1 coordinate 15,229, forward strand.
TTTTCATATTTGCAATTGAAAAGAAATGAAACGCAAATCAGCGCCGATTATCGATAATGAGGAAAAAGCAGATATAATAGAATCGCGCGCGCTTGTTTCATAATAACGTTTATTGCGCGTGCAGATATAGGTGGTCATTCATATTGAAACACGTCTGATACGATACGAACCGGAAAGCAGCTTTGACGTTTCTCGTGATTCGATCGGCGCCGTCGATACGGAAAATTCGAGCGCGAAACAAAACTGCAAAAATAATATATTTATGAGTCTCGCATAATTTTATTAAAAATACACTATAAAACAGTCTTCCCAAACTCGCGATTTATCGAACTGATAAATCGCGCGAGGTAAATTATAAAATTCACAAATTCATCGTATTTCTTACGCTCGAAACACATGAAATGTTTCCCAAGTCTAAATAATCGAGATGATGTTATATAATCGATTTTCTAATCGCTGGTATCTATACTGTCATAGTTACGTTAGGTTATGCCAAGATGAATCATGTCAAAAAGGATAGATGGTCACTTTAATGGTTTAACTTGCTGTGCTTGATTATACACAAACTGAACGCGACTGAATCGTCCGTAATATTATCGCAGTTGACGTCCAATCTTCTATGGATTTTTTGTATAATATACATGTATATACAAGGTGTCTCGCAACTACCGTATTTCCCTTTGTCAGCAAATTCCTAAGGTCATTCTGAGACAAAAATCCTAATACCAAAATGTTGAGGCAGTAATATTTTTTGAGTTATAAGCCAGCAAAGATAACAAATCAGATCGTCTGAAATTTACACGCTCAGATGCGGTACTAAAGGAGACGCAAACAGTGTCGCCTCTTTTTTGTCAATAAAGATTGTGTATGCTATAATTGTTCAGATTTGTGAAACTAGCAACAGTTTTCTCTCGAAGAAATGTTATCTAAAAGTTTGCATTGTACATATTATCACGTAATAAGACTGCTCCTTCTTTAATATTATATAATCAAGCATTATCTGTGTACAATGCGCAAATTGTACACAGCCATTTTAGGTGACGCAACTCTCATTTCATTATAGCACATGCAATTTTTATTGACAAAAGAGGAACGACACTGTTCGAACTTTTAGTATTATACCTGCACCTGAGCGCGCGAACTTCAGGCGATCCGATTTGTTATATTTGAATGCTTATATACGGAAAAATATTATAGTCTCGACATTTTGGTGATAGGATTTTTGTCTCAGAATGACCTCGGGAATCTGCTGATAGAAGGAAATACACCCCTCAGGACCTAGCCCCCCCACTTTGTCCAACCATTTCAAAATTATTGCTGAATTATGAGCTATTTATGAGCTCCTGAACCCACCTAATTAAAATTTTTGCTCGTTTACCGGAGCAGGAATTCCAAGTTTTCGATGGGGGGGCTGAGTCCCTTTGGACTGCGCCCCCCCACCACTTAAAACTGCAGAT